>PITA01002292.1:0-165597 GCA_004023965.1 Spilogale gracilis | reverse complement strand
AAAAAAAAAAAAAAAAAAAAAAAAAAAGAAACATACTCCTTTTTTCCAGTTTGGTGGGAATGATTGGCTATCTTTATCACAAATATAACAAAGGGAGGCATAGAACCCCAATTATTAAAAAGATGACTATATACCTTACGTGCACACTTAATATTAGAAAATTATCATGGAATCTCATTTTATATTTTTGTTGGACTTTTTAGCTAATGACATGACTGTATTCTTCTTTTATTACTTTTTCCTGTTTAAAATGGATAATCTAGAAAGCTTCTCATGTAACCTCTCTAATAACTTTCTATAACCTTTTTCAATGAGTCATTAGAAGGACAAGCAATAAAACCCTAGTTAATGAAGACCACTTAGAGAAGAACAAACCATCCTGCTTTGACAGGGTTCAATGTTCTTTGAATTGAATCTGGGATGTTTTCCAAATCTTATATGTAAAGCTATAAAGTTACCTTCCTCAATTTTCTATTAATAAAGAAGCTTTTCTCATACACTTTCCTTTTTTTAACATTGGTATGAGAATTCTTTCTTTATTGAATAGTGACTATTTTGTGTGCCTAAAATGTGAATTTACATCTATAATAAAGATATTTCAAAGATAATGTTATATAAGAAAGATAATTTATATAATAATGATCTATAAATTTCAAGGTATAAACCCCAAATATATGTCTAACAGCATAAGTCTAGTATGTCTGTTGAATTTACAGTTCCATTGTGATAGCCACAATTCATTTATGACAGAGCTATATAGGTCTTTATTAGTGCTGTGATATATTTAGCTGTCTAGAGTCTGCTGCACTAATATGGAGAATGAAAAATAAGTTGATAAAAGTCCAATTTATATTCAACAACTAATAAAGATAGGACAAAATTTTAGTATTGAAAAAATCTTCAAATATGATATATGAAATATCTGTTATTTCGTAGCTCATTTACATAAAAGAGGATGGTATGATGCTAGGAGTGTAAGCCATAAGTTTAACAAGTTTTGTGACAGACAATTCAAATGAAATTGGTAATATTTTTATTTCCTTATTACAGAATAATTTTAGCTGTATTTTTGAAATAAAAAGAATAAAAAATTATAATTATCTTCAATTTATTTTTGAATAAATAAATTTATATTAAAAAGGGATATCTATCTGATGTAATGAGCACTGGGTATTATATAAGACTGATGAATCACTGACTCCTACCTCTGAAACCAATGGTACATTATATGTTAATTAATTGAATTTAAGTTAAAAAATAAAATTAGAACAAAAGGATGTCTATGATAAATTGAATCAAGAATTTGTCTAGAATTTTCATGTCTCCAACCCAGTAATCGGGTCAGCTTACAAATATTTCTTTCTTCTGATTATTTTTGTTAATTTCCTCATTGAAACTATCAATGAAAATAAATACCATTTTTCAATCTATTCTTTTTATTTGGGGGCAATCAAATATGTTATATTTACATACTAAATCAACATCAGTCTCATATGCATATATACACAAATAAATAAACACACATACATACACACACACAAAGGATGAATTGAAGTGAAAATGCATACAGTGGAATTTTCCATTATTGCTACCTATTTAATAGATTAGTCAATTAACCAAAGTTCTCCAGTCAGTGGGGAAAGTGATAATAGATTATCACGGCATACTAAACATTCATTTAATTTTCATATTCCTAACAAATTATTTGCTTTTCTTCTAAAACAGTTTCTGTCAGTTCTGTTTGATAATATCAATATGAAATTAATCTACATACATTTCTTAAATAATGAATTGAAAATTATACATAGGTAAAAGTCCAAGGTAGGGTTCAATTTTTTTAAATGTAAATAGTCATATTGCTAGCACTCCATGAGGATGAATAACTCAAAAATTTTAGATAATTATAAGAAAATCTACTATAAGGGTACATTTTTAGTGAAGGCAATATCATTCCTAAAGAGACCAGTATTGGTCCTTGTGGTGATGTGAAAAGTTATGATTTTTACATATAAAGCAAAAGTATGCATACAGTACACAAGAAGATATACAATTGTATATCTTTGGCATTAAAATTTCATGGCAAAATTAGGCAGAAAAAATCTACAGAAGATACTTAAGGGGAAATATATTTTTTTTTAGTTTGAAAAGCACTACTCTAATAATGTTCTTTATCTTTAAAATATTTTGAAGTTGAATTATTTGTTAAGTGGTTCATTTGTTATACTGTACAATACAAAATCTTAGATAATGAAATACAGTTAACATTTATACAAGAGTATCAATCAAAACTCCAATAAAGGCCTCCAATCTAACACTGAAGATTTTCCAAGTATATAGTATTGCCATTATCTGGCCAGTCAATCAGAAATGTAAGAGCCATCTTTGATAATTTGGTTTCATTCTATGTTTCATAAAGAAATAATGACAGATTTTTGTCAATATTAGCCATTGCATACTTTAGTAATTGTTTCTAGCCATTGCAAGGTGTTTTTTTTTTTTTTTTAAGATTTTATTTATTTATTTGACAGAGAGAAACACAGCAAGAGAGAGAACACAAGTACAGGGAGAGAGGGAGAAGCAGGCTTCCCGCAGAGCAGGGAGCCGGATGTGGGGCTCGATCCCGGGATTCCAGGATCATGATCATGACCTGAGCTGAAGGCAGTCGCTTAACCAACTGAGCCACCCAGGTGCCCCACCATTGCAAGTTCTGAAATCATGTCCCCATGTTCTAAGTTTCCTTATTGTTTTGAGAAATCTTTTTAGATATTCTGATTCTTTATCTTTTACTAGCCATTTTTTTTTTTTTTCTTGCAGCTAGGGGGATTCTAATTTTGATACCAACTGATCTGAAATGTCAGGATATTATGTCTTATTGTAGAATTATTTTTATCTATCCAGTTAGACACTTGGGGTGTCTTTTTAACCTATCGATATCTGTCCTTGGCCTTATTAATTTGTCCTTAAATTATATTTTTGGTAATGTCCTTTGACCTAATTTTGGTTTTATTATTTTCTGAAATTTCTATTTGTTAGGCTTTTGGACCACTTAGGTTTGTTCTATATATTTCTTGTCTTTCCTTTTCATTTTTCTATCTAGTTTATATTTTTATACAAAACTTCTTCAACATGGGCTATATGTTATATTGGTTATCAAATAATTATTTTACAAAAATTATTATTTTATATAGCGCCCAAATTTAAATACCTTTTTAAACCTCTTTATGAGAATATTTGTGAGGAGTCTGACTCCTGGTTAAAAATCTATGTGTGATTTTTCAAGCTTGACAATAGACGATTACTAAGGCTTTGCCTGGAAGGCCTCAAACTGCCCTCCCCCAACCAGACTTGGTACACAGTAGACCACAGTCTCTGAAGGGATTTTTAGTCATCAGGTCCCTCTGGCTGGTCACGTTCTTTGCCAGTCCAGGCTAGTTCAAGCTGGTACACATAGCTTCATTCCTTGGTTTCCTTATCTGAGACCTTGCTAGGAGTCATCTTACGGCTCTTCTGCTGAGATATCTTAATGGGCAGGAAGTTGGGAAAACTACTTTTACCCATTCGGATTCAGTATCCAGTGCTTTCCCACCCCAGTCCTCTCCTCACCCAACCCATAAGCCTCTGGGTCCATAAAACTACTGAAACCTTTTGTTCAGACTTCCTCAATAGTAAAAGGACCTTTGCATCTGTGCTGACCTGCTTGACCTTCTGCCAGTGCACTGCTCCATGTGGGAAAAAAGGAAGACAGTTTTCTCCAGTTTTAACTTCTTGCTTATACCAACACAGTAAATGATTAGAGGCTTAACACTCATTTATGACTTAGTACTTTAATTGGATACGCAGGCATCTGACAGCTTTGTGCAAGCTCAGCTGGGCTCCTGACAATTTGAAATATGTGTTTTGAAATTTCATTCTACCTAAAAATTCAATTTTCTTACAGGTTATGCTTTTCTCTTTCTAGATCATTCATAAAGATGTACGAAGATGGCCTTCTGCTGATATTTATGAGGTAAATATTGAAACCATTGGTACAAGCTCTGTGTATGCAGGCAGAGGTAACCAATTACAGTCTTTACAGCAGAGTGTCTAAGTTTCCATTTCAGTGAGAAATTCAAGATTGTCATGTTCCTAAGAGAAAGTTATTGATGTCTATTGATGGGTGTATAGGCATGGCTGCCAGTGATTTGGGAATCAAGATCAGAATAAGGTCAGGTGCCTAATAATTTAATACAGGAGCTCTTACATTAAAGCATTTTCAATTTTGTCTCTATTCTCAGTTGTGCCTGATAGCTTTCACATGGAGACTATAGTTTTATATTCCCTAGGAAATAAATCTTCAAACTTCTATTGAGTTGGGGCGGGGACAATCTCATGGCTACTAGAAAACTGGAGGATATTTTTTTTCTTGGAAATATTTCAAGCAATTATTTCATTTTCTTTCTCCCACTTTATTTTTTATTTCCCAGGGAAACTGGTAGAACAATTCTTGAGCCTCTTGGGAGTCCTCTGATGTATTTACATGTCACTTTTCCACAGTGCTAAGTCAGTTAACACTTCTGCTTTCCCAGTCTTTGTTGCCATTACATGTTTCACATTCTCTATGTCCCCATAGAATAGTCTAGCAATTTCACAGTTGCTGGTGTTTTAGATCTGTGTTTGTCCCTTCACAAAAAAACGTTAATTGTATGGCAATTTATTGATCATCTACCTATTTCCAAACACTTATTTCTTATATAAAATATCCAGTTTTAATTGCTTTAAAATATAGAAAACAGACATATTTAAAGAAAATTTGAAGTTTGATTTTCTGAATTCTACTCCCAGAGGTAACCCCAACATTGCTAATAGCATGTTATGTGACTGTACAGTGTGGCATACATATGCATGTGCTTATGTGTATGTTTGTAGACATACTGATTTGGTATCAACATATATACATACAGATGTATATGACTGATGCCTTGAAATAAACAGTTCAAAGACTGTTGTAGCATAGGAAGTTTCTTTTTCTTTTTTTTTTTAAGATTTTATTTATTTACTTGACAGAGAGAGAGAGAGATCACAAATAGGCAGAGAGGCAGGCAGAGAGGAGGGAGCAGGCTCCCCGCTGAGCAGAGAGCCCAATGTGGGCCTCTATCCCAGGACCCTGAGATCATGACCTGAGCCAAAGGCAGAGGCTTTAACCCACTGAACCACCCAGGTGCCCTGTAGCTTAGGAAGTTTCACAGTATATTCTGTTACTCTCTAGGCATTTTGCAGAGGTGAAGTGAGTTTAATTGAACTGGACTGAAAACAAACATCTCTAGTTTTATTTTGATAAGATTCATTCTCACAGAGACTCTAGAACCCTCGGAGTTTAAAGAACTTGTTTTTTCCATGTTTCTCTCTTTAATAATTCAACTAATTCTAACGAACTTCATTTATTATTTATTTTAGTGCTGGTGATGATTTTTCTCATTTCGTATTTATCCAAAGGGTATTTATTATTCAATCTGATATTTTTTTCTAGCTATAAAAACATAAATTAATTTTATTTTTCACAAATTTGCTTCCATTTGTTTCTTTTCTTTTTTCTTTCTTTTTAAGATTTTATTATTTATTTGAGAGAGAGAAAGAGCACAAGCAAGGAGGAGAGACAAAGGGAGAGGGAGATGCAGTCTCCCCTTGAGCAGGGAGCCAGATGTGGGCCTAGATCCCAGCAACCCAGGATCACAACCAGAGTTGAAGGCAGTCACTAAGTGACTGAGCCATTCAGGCATCCCTACTTCCAATCCTTTCTGTTGAAAAGTCAGCCCTTGACCCTATTATTTCACTTTTGAATTAGTATTTTTCTCCTCGGGCTGCTTTTAAAAGTGTTTTCTGTGTCTCGGATATTCAACAGTTTGTCTATGATGTGCCTTGGTATGTATGAATGTGTGTGCATGTGTGTGTGTGTGTGTGCATGTGCATGCATCTTCATTTTCATAGGTACTTTAAGTTGTCATTGACTATCTGATTTCATGCTTTTCATCACTTTAGGGAAATTCTTAATGACTATTTTGTCAAATGCTGCTTTTGCTATTCTCTCTCTCTTCTTCTTTTGTGACTCAAATTGCATTCGTATTAGGCATGTTAACTCTGATCCATATGGATTTTATACTTTTTCTGCTTATATTTCAGTTTGGATATGTTCTATTCCTCTGTCATTGAGTTTAGTTATTCTCTTTCCCATTTTGTACAGTACACTATAAAATACAACTCCAGGTTATTTATATTCAGTTATTGAATATATATATAAAAATTTCTGGTAGACTGCTTAATGGAAACCATTGAAATATTCCATTTTTTTCATGTTTTTCTTTATTTTTGTGTAGCTTTTCTAGCACTTTATCCAAATCCCAATATCTGGATCATCTATCAATCTGAATCTATATTTTTGTTTTGCTTCATTATTAGTCACACTTTTGTACCTTTTTCCATATTTTGTATGCTGGGAATTTTATATAAAAGAATAATAGAGGATCTAGATGACACCTTCAAAATATATGGGTTCACTTTTACTTCATTTAAAAGAACAAAAATACTGAGTCATTCTCAATATAAGGGAAAAGGCTCACTCTATCTTGTTAATTCTGGAATGTTCTTACCAAGCTTCTGATTAACAATCGGTAGAACTTCTTTCTTCACACAGGGAAGATAGCAAGGGATTTACTTCTGTACTGAAAGATTGTTTAATCACAAGCTTCTAGGTAGAAAGAGTTTCAAATACTGCAAATGTATTGAGGGGCAATATATATTTGTTAAAATTCACTCCTTCCAACAGACTTTTTATACTCTTAACTTCAAGATGAAAACATACTTAAATAACCTTTTAAAAGAGTATAGTATAAAACCCACAACCTCCAGCATGCCCCACAAAAATCCCAAAGGGAAAAATACGCTGTGTAATGGCGGGCTACTTTCACTTTTAAAAGTCCCCATGTTTTGTTCATTTCCAATTCCCATCCTTATTGTTCTTCAGAATTGATAAAAAGACCTTGCAAAACAAAGCATCTATGAGGTGACCCTCAATTCACCATGGACAGTCACATTCCTTTTTAAAAGATTTTATTTATTTTACTGAGAGAAGAGAGAGAGAGTATAAGCAGGGGGGGTGGGGGCAGGGAGAAGGGCAGAGGGAGAGGGAGAAGCAGACTCCCCACTGAGCAGGGCTTGATCCCAGGACCTATTTAAAATGTAATGATGTCAAAGGTATTCTAAGCCAAACATTCTAATCTCCCCTTCTTAAATATACCCAAATGTATGTAACTACCCATTATAAATAATAAAAATAATTATAACTATTATGTTAATATTTATTTTATGCCAGATAATATTATATATAATTTCTCATTGAATTCAAACCACAACTCTAAAAGAAAGACCCAATTACTTTCTAGGCTAAAGCCCAGAGATATTAAATAATCTTCTGAGTTCCATGGTTAGGAATTTGTACCTGGGCACTTGGACTCTGATACCTTTGCTCTCCTACTGTACTACAAGTGCTGTGATTTCTATTACATTCCATTTGATACTCTTGGTCAGCCAATGGAAAAAGACAGATGGATATGGGGTAATGGAAATGTGTTTACTTAAGCTTAATGAAGTTAAGATTCCATTTGCAGCCATGGCCTCCTTAATGGTGAAATCAATACATCCCTGGCTCCTGTAAGCAGCTATTGACATAGTGAATCTATTTTATCCATTCTGTTAAATAGAAAACACATAAGTAGTACCCTTTAACCTAGCACATCATTACCACCCTACAAAGGAAAAAGATTCATTTCTTCCCAAGGACAGGAGCAAAAATAAGTAAGTAAGCAAGTAAGTAAATAAAAAAGTAAGTAAGCAAATCCATATTTATTTATTTATTTGTTTGTTTGTTTGTTTATTTATTTATTTATCATGATTTTCTTGCCAAACAACTCTCTATGGGGAAAGTCTAATGCTCCTATACTATAGGTCTTAGGTCATAGTTACGGGGAAAAATGTGTGTGTTTGTGTATCTGTGTACATGTAGAACAGTAGATCCAGGGAATATAATGACAGAATATACAAAATAAACGGTATCTGTTTTAAAAATATTATTTAATACATGATTATTGACTACAACTTGTTTAATATGTATCAGAATGACAATTTTAATGACGGATATCCAAATTATAGGTTTTTTTGTTTGTTTTTAGGAAGGGAGGGGCGGAGGGCGGGTATGGGGAGAGAAACAGAATCTTTAACCAGCCTCCACACCTGGCATGGACTCCAACATAGCACTCACTCACAAAACCCTGACACCATGACCTGAGCCAAAATAAAGCGTCAGTTGTTTAACCGACTGAACTACCCAGGCACCACTCCAAATTATAGTTTTTTAAAACTATAATGACTTATGCATTTTAACATGTAATGAGAAAGACTTTAATTTCAATCTCAGGTTGAAGGTTTTCTCAGCAGGAGGCCATTGTCAATTTAGTGCTTAAGGGGACAATTTGGAACAATGAATAATAATAAAAAAAAAATCCCATCTTCAAAAAGGTGTAGGGTAAAGAATGTCCAAATGCCAAGACAGTATTTTAGAAGGAAAAAAAATACTATAAAAATAAAAACTGTGTGCAATGGTACTGAACTCTATGGGGAATTTAATGGGGAAAACTGTAGGAGTGTTTCAAAGGGTTATACTTGGGTGACAGCATAAAACACATAAAGTGGCTCTAAAAACGTATTGTTGAAAGACTTGTATTTCTGAAGAAAGAGTCCAGGAACCCAGATTTTTCTGGGTAACCTATGGATCACAATGAAAGCAGTCAAAGTACTTTTTGACCTTTATTATTTACCAACATAGAAAGTATTGTCATCTAAATACCAGTAGGTAGACAGGAACAAGTTAAAAAAAATCCCTTAGTGTTCAGGAAATGCCCACTTACATATCTGCCCTTTGGGAACTGACATTGCCCACTGTTTGGGAACCAACATTATGTCACACCTTTACAACAGCAAGGCTAATTTATTTGCTCTTTTTTTCACATGCCATTTTAGAAAGAGTTCTTATTCCTTACTGGGAGTGTTTGCTGATGTCTTGTGGATATTGTGCTATGTTCTTCAAAATGAATCAACATCAAGTGTTCCCAAAAATTGTTCTACAGATTCTATACAATCTTTATGAAAATATTAGGTGCTTTGCTTGCAGAAATTGACAAGTTTATCCTAAAATTCATGTGTAAATAGAAAGAACTAAGTGTAGCCAAACCATTCTCTATTTTATTTATTTATTTATTTATTTATTTATTTATTTATTTATTTATATTTTATTTTATTTTTATTTATTTGACAGAGAGGGAACACAAGCAGCGGGAGTGAGAGAGGGAGAAGCAGGTTTTCCGCCAAGCAGGCAGCCTGATGCAGGGCTTGATCTGGGACTCCGGGATCTTGACCTGAGTTGAAGATAGAGGCTTAAGCATTGAGCCACCCAGGCGTCCCTATTTATGTTGAGTTTTTATTTAAATTCTAGTTAGTTAGCACATATGGTAAAATCGGCCAAACCACTCTTTAAAAAAAAAAGAAAAAGAAAAAAATGAACAAATTCGGAAGACTTACATTTCTGAAATTCAAAACTTACCACAAACTTGAGTTATCAAGATAGTACTGCACTGGCATAAGGATAGTCATATGCCAATGGAAGAGAACTGAGAGTCCACAAATAAACATGTTTTATCACTTTTCTTTTTCTTAATTTGCTTATAGGACCTGCAGGCTATTTGGTCTTTCCAGATGTTTGAGGATTCAGAGCATCTGGAAGTTCTATATGAATGCTTCTTAAATCTAACTAGATCTGAATAGAGGAATGCTGTATAACATTAATTAAATAAGATTCTTCTAATCAAAAATAAAAAGCAAAATGAAATACATACAGAAGCCATGAATTAATTGTTCATGACTTGTTCAAACTATAAAATAAAAACTTCCAGAATACATGATCCATGTTTGAATCATTTCATTTCTTTCGGTATTGCATATCTATTAAAGTTGTAGTCAGAGTAATTGATTCAATTAAGTTTTAGTTTATAGCTTCTTGAGAAAGGTTATTGTATTTATTTCAAATAAACTGAAAATAAATCACATTACATTTAAATTTCTACTTTCCTTAATTGAGTCACTAAAGCTATATGATTGGCACATAATCCTAAATGTAGTGTAGTTTCTTAGAATCTTTAAAAACAAAGACTTTCCGGAATTAGATTCAGTTATATTGATTGTCCTGCTGCTCAAGGGAAGTGCTGCTCAGGCAGCGGTGATTGATACAACTATAGCTAGTGGCATATATTCAGTGGATAACAGAGCAAGTCAACCATCATCTATAACATTAGAGCAACAGACATTCCTTATTACCCTATCTTCAGAATGCTATCATCCCTTTCTATTCTTATACCTTGCACCTTTTAATGCAAACTTTATGCATGCCATTCCAATCAGGAGTAACATTAACCTTTGTTTTATTTTCACGAATATGATTGTCTTTCATATTCATGGATGACAGCTTTGAGGTTTTCACTCCAAAATGATGTGAGAAAATAAATCAGTGTTTTAATTATATTTTTTCCACAATGATTATTTCAAGAATCGAATTGGATTGAGACTTACTTTTTCGCCAGCCTACAGAAACAGACCTATAATTGCCCCATGGTTATTGCCAATAAAATTATTTTATGTAGTATTTTTATATTTGCAGAGCTTTCATTTACAACTAGAAAACTTAATTGTTCACTGAACTGTCTCTGTACACAATGTGATTATTTTATAAGTGTGTTAATATCTATTGAAAATTATATCAACCATATGGATATCTATTGGCTAAGGCTTTGTGTGTATATTTTAGTGTAGAATGAACTTATTTTACAAGTCATTCTGTTTCCCATGTAGGTCAGTCATGTAATACCTCATGGTTCTCATTTAAATGTAAAGACATCCTTTAGTACTCTATACAAACATATATCATAATCTCCCAGCTCGAGCAATTAAGAACTATTCCTGTGAGTCACAATATCTTAAAAGTATTTTATGCCCCCTTTAACTCTTGCTTATTTTTCAATATTACTCATCATTTTTCCCATGGGATTTATCTGACCCTATGATGCTAATAACTAGGTTCATATGAGCCATAAATGTGAGCAGAAATTATAGTACTTTTAACTTTAAGAAAGTAGCATATATCTATTGTGTTAAAAAATGAAATTACACAGCAGGAAAAATAATGAGAAAGAATAGTTTCCTCCCTCCCCTTGCCCCATGCCCACCACTTCCCAAATCAACTTCTTTCAATTATTTATTTCTTTTGTTTGTCTCTAGTGATTATTATTCTATTTCTAGATAATATTTAAACCTCTATTTGCTTATTTTCTTAACCTTGCAATTCCATAAAGATTTAGCTTAGCTTATGCCATATCTCTTCTCTTTGCTCTATTTTTTTTTCTTTTTCCTTTTCTTTCTTCTTTTTTAAGTGCTATTTCTCTTATGGGTTATTTTCATGTATGTAAGTATTTCATTTAAAATTCATTTTGGGATCGGTTAATCTTCACACCATCTCTTGTTTCTCCACTGGTACAAGAATCATTACATGTCACAGAAGTGCTTCTTTTTACCTCCATGCTCTCTCTTCCAATCCCCACATTGTCCAATCTTCTTTCCTTTCACTCTGACAAAATCATGGTTCTACTTTGTGATTCTACGTGCCTCTCTTTTCCTCACATGTCAATTTACATTTAGAAATCCAACAGTGTTTATATTTTATAGCTATGTAAGTATAATGTATTATTGAGCCAAATTATCTGTTATTATTGACTCACTTCTATCCAAAGTTCCCAGCTCTTATAAAATTTATAGAAGAGTCTTTCTTAAAAGAAGGTCAAATTGGGTCATCTTTTTTTTTATATATACAACCATTTCTTTAAATACATCACGCTTCCATTTGCTTCACATTTGGAACTCGTCATTTTTGTATGTCGTTTTGATTTGTTTCTTAATATTTACATTTATTTTATTTTCTACTTGGGAAAAAAACATATACCTCCTCCAGAATTTTATTGATATCAGCCAGCTCATTATTAATTCTTTCATTGTTCTTATTTTATTCCACATAGATATTCCTAATTGAGATCACTGACGTGTTTTTGTTAAGATCTCACTTTTAATTCTTCACTGTTTCTTAAATTCTGTAACTGTTTCTTTTTTTTTTTTAAAGATTTTATTTATTTGACAGAGAGAAACATAG
The DNA here is from genome assembly GCA_004023965.1 of Spilogale gracilis. Taxonomy (NCBI): domain Eukaryota; kingdom Metazoa; phylum Chordata; class Mammalia; order Carnivora; family Mephitidae; genus Spilogale; species Spilogale gracilis. The sequence goes on along the minus strand of PITA01002292.1, from coordinate 153,320 downwards.
CCAGAGAGGGAACACAAGCAAGGGGAGTGAGAAAGGGAGAAGCAGGCTTTCCGCTGAGCCTGATGTGGGACTTGATCCCAGGTCCGGGATCATGACCTGAGCTGAAGTCAGTCGCTTAACCACTGAGCCACCCAGGTGCCCCTGTAACTGTTCTTTATTCATTGTCATCCTTCTGTTGTTGGACTATATCTTCAAGTAAATTCCTTAGGAAAACTGAGTGGGAAGACCATTTATTGGTCCAGATATGCATTCACAAAAATAAATAGCTGTATTTTTTCTTCATGTACATGGCACATAGAATAGTAGATGGGTCAAATTAGAAGTCACTTTTTCCCCAAAAAAGTTAAAGGCGTTATTAAATGTTATCATGTTTTTGTTTCTTGCAGATGATACTTTCAATATTTTTTTCTATTTCTCCGTAATTTCTTAATGATTTTTTCCCCTCGACGTGGGTGTTGCAGATTGAATTTTCTAAGATGGCTATAAAAATGTGTTCCACCCTACATGATCTCCTTACTCTGTCACTCTTCCCATCAGATGGTGAGGTCCTCTGCTACTGAATATGTGAAAACATGCATGGCTGCTTTGATTACTAGTGACAGCAGACACTATGTTATGTGACTTTTAAGACTAGATGAATATAATTTCACACACTTAAAAATTAAATTCTTGGTACACTCATTCCTAAAACCCAGCTACTATGTTATGAGGAAGCTCCAACTAGTTCATTAAAGGTATCGTGGAATGACCCCATAGAGTTATAGCCCAGCCAAATTTCTAGTCCCTACCTACCTTCTATCAACTCTTAGGCACTAAGCACAGATGACTTCTGTAAACTCTGCAACCCCATGTGGTTTGAGTTGTTCCCACCCTTTGAGGTTTCCTAGGCCTAGACAAGATTACTAAACCCGGTGCACCAACTGACCCACAGAGTCCATATAAATATAATATAAAATACAAAATATAAAAATTGTTTCACACCATTAAATTTCGGGAGTCATTTATTATGCAGCCGTTGTATAACGCTCAATCTTTTATATTGGCTGGCCCTTTTTCTGAAGACCTAATGGCTCTTTTCAACATTAGAAAATAATCTATTGGTTTCGTTGTAATTTACAACTCTTAATTCTCTTTGTTATTACTATTTTTGGAGTTAGTTTGGGAGCAAGATTTTATTTATTTATTTTTTATTTATTTATTTATTTATTTATTAATTATATCTAGTTAGCCAACATCATTAGTTTTTGATGTAATGTCAATGATTCATTAGTTGTATTTAACACCCAGTGGTCATCATAAGGGGCAACACTTCTTATCTTTACTCTCATTGCTCTCATATTGTCGATTTCCTTGTCAATTCACTTTGCATTATCTTTGACACATTCTATTAATACTGCAAGTAATACTCTTAATTTCCTAGAAATTCTTATACACAATTTTTTTCTGTTTTATAGGATCTTGTCCTATTTTTAGATACAATATCTTCTAAATTCTCCTTTAAAAAAGTAAATAAGAGAATGTGTATTTTTATAGGTTTGGTATCTTCTCTGCCTTAGTTCTTTTTACTCTAGTCATGCTTTCTGCTTGTTTATCTTCGTTTTTTGCTTCTCTTAGTTCTTTTAGGCTGCTATAGCAAAAACAGATTGAGAGGCTTATAAACATTTCACACAGTTCTAGAAGTTGGGAAATCCAAGATCAAGATGCCAGTAGATTGAGTGACTGGTGAGGACCTGCTTTCTGGTTTGTAGACTGCTGTCTTCTCTACATATTTAGGTGTGGGAGAAGCAAGGGAGTTTTCTGTGGTCCTCTTTTATAAACCCAAGAGTCTTATTCATGAAGGCTATACCCTTATGATCTAATCATCTTCCAAAAACCTATTCTAAATATCATCACACTGAGGGATAGGAACTTTGAAGAGACACAATTTAAACTCAAGTTATGTTTTCTGTATTTTTATCTTGGTTTATTTGCCGAAATATTTGATCCCCCAAATTTTAAAAGGTGAAACTGGGAAATCTGACTGGGCTGTCCATGAACCTGCGTGAAATATTCTACTTGCAAAACTCATATTAATCTCTACAAATGAGTAACAACATCTACATTAAGTACTTTATTGTTCTTTAAGATAGTCAATCAAATAATATAAGAAAGGTCCAAATGATTTTTTTCTTAACTTTGGACATGGCTTTCTGTTTTGCCTTATGCATTTTGGGGAATAGATGGAGGAGTGAATGGTATTCACTTGTTCGTATAGAAACCTTAAATTGAGTCTTGAGTTTTTGCCCATTGTTTAAGCTAGTTATTTGCTGTAACAAGTCTGTAGTCTATACATAAATGTACTGATATATAGGTTCCTATTTCTCTTGAAGCTCTCTCTGCATTCATTCCATGTGGTTAGTTTTATTTCTCTTCTACAAATTATCCATCAATTATATGATTTCTCATCCATGTATTGAAATTTCTCATACACTGATATCCTTTTTTCTAGCATGCTATAGATTTATAATTTTTTATATTTAATATAATTTAAATAAGATCTTGCCAGTAAGACAAGTCTCACTGATGTACTTGGTTTAACATCTTGAACTAGAAGATTCATACCCTTTAAGCTGTCCATTTTCATTTCTCATTTAGGCAATACCTATAAAATAAACCATGAGATGACCATTACCTTTTAATAAACCAATATGACTAATTATTATTTTGATGACTAAAACCATATAAACTGATTAGATATTATGTAAGAAGGTATTATACCATACTATATTTGTTGTTTCATCCCTAATTGATATACCCAGTAGTGTATTATATTTTTCATCACTGAAACTAGGTTGAATTGCCAAGTCCAAGTGAGTTCTGAAACTTCCCTATGCTATAAACTCTGTTTTTTGTTTTTGTAGGCACACCTAGAATAATTTCATTTGTGTAAATTCAGCAAAGTAATATCTGAAATCCCCTACAATTTTAATCTTTTTGGCAGAACAGATTTTTTTTTTTTACTGTACAAATACAAGGATTCAAATGTACCTGCAGAACCTGCAACTGTGAATTGAGGAGGCGAAGAAAAGAGGTAAATATTTATATGAGAGCTTAACGAAAATAATTTTGTTGGGGTGCCTGGGTGGCTCAGTCATTAAGCATCTGCCTTCAGCTCAGTTCATGATCCCAGAGTCTGGCACCCTACTCTGCTTGGCGGGAAACCTGCTTCTCCCTTTCTCACTCCCCCTGCTTGTTCTCCCCTCTCGATGTGTTTCTCTTAGTCAAACAAATAAATAAAATTAAACAAGAAAAGAATTGTGTTATTTTCAATCACCCATAACATGCAAAGTAAGATAAAGTAGGCTCTTTCTACAGACAGAGTGATCTTCTCTCATTCCCTGGGGCTTTTCTGTTCTGAGATTTAAAGAATTAGTTAGGTAATTTTACCTGGAGGTAAATTGGATGAATGACAGTGTCCCAGCGAGCATGTTGCCTATTTCTGGAAGAAGGACTTCAAATTATCTTCCTGATTATTTATTTTAATAAGCCCATGCATTCAGTTTTAGAAAAAAAAATAATTACTGAAAGCAAACTCAAATCAATACACTTTGAAACATTAAAGATTACTTTTCTAGTAATCACACTCCTTTCTGTAGTAAGGGGGCCATCAGATTCTTTCAGTTTGGCTGACAGTTTCTTGAACATTACAATAAATCTGACAATCAATGTCTTGGCGGTCAAAGACACCAGATGCAAATTTAATAGAATGAAATAATGTGATAAGAAGCTTATGTGTTGCCCTTCCTCTATTACTTATCTATAAAGATGAAATAATCTACAGTACACACTACATAAAACAAATACTAAAATTACATTTCTGCATTCTTCCAATTACTAAAAATATACAAAACCAAGTAAATTCAAACAATTGAAAGCATTTAATTACCTCTTCTTTCCAAATCTGTTGGGAGGGATGATTTGTTCAAGAAATTTCATGACTTAATAGCAAATTTTCTACATGAACTATTGAAAAAAATCCAAGATCATTTGAAAATTGAGACACGCAATTTTTGTAGACAGTATGTCTAAGCTTTTATGTGTCTAAAATACATTAAAACACATTCTGTTTTAGAAATTTTTACAGCACGGTACATTTGAGCTACAATAAGTGAAATATGAAACAATTGCTTAGGTAAAAGCTTCAAACTGTTATGAAATAAACAGAGAAACTATTTGTTTTCTCTTACTAGTATGTATCAAATATTAAAGTAAATCCTCTTTTAAATTATTATGGCTCATTTTCCTTAGTAGTCAATATACTTACAACAAATTAAATGACCCCTATATCCACCACCTCATTTATTGGCAGAAAAATAAATCTGCTCTAATTACGCTTTTAAAAATTGGCAAAAGTAGGGCAAAGCCTAATATCTCTATTTGTATTTACATATTCCAAGATTATGATAAAGAATTTTAAAAACTCATACTATTAATGTATGCTAGATATTTTATATTCAGCACATTTAAATTACTCTACTTAGTGACTTCTATTATAATGAGATATTGCCAGTGGCTCAGGCCTTGGCTTAAAATTTCATTCTGTGTTTAAAGTGATGCATTTTTTTATTATTATTCAGAGAATTCAATTAAGTTAGATGTGATTTTTCGCTCTGACAAACTGCCTCAGTTCACTCCTGTTTCCTTGTAATTACCTTAATGGTTTAGCTGCTGGGTGTTATCCCTGGAAACCTTAGACACTAGTTAAATTCCTCCTGTAAAGCTTCTCACTGTAAAAGCTTGTTAACCCGATGTCAGATCTCATTGAAAGCTCTGTGTAAGAGAAGAATAAGCTGAAAAATAAAATGTGGTTTCTTAAAAATATAGGTAATTACTAAATGTAAGTAACATCCAGTGGCAAATGTAGGTTTCAGGGAAAGATAAACAAGCATTAAAAATTTTTTTAGGACCAACAGAAGTTCAGATAGGAACAATCCTCTCCTTTTCCCACAGTCATGGCTTAATGTCAAAAGGTTGGTTTATTACCCAAGGTGTGACATTGAATGAACCACACAGAGTGCCACCTGACCTAAATATCTGTGCTTCTCTGACCAGTACCTACACAGGCTACAGTCTTCAGATATTTTCTAGAATCTTATTTGCTATCAGAGAGTAGAAGGGAAGATTGAGTAAGCCACTGTATTGGCAGTCACCAATATTATTGCTATTATTATTTCACATTATTATATTATTATTTACAATTGAACTAAGGAATTTTTGTCTTTCTGATTATGGAAGCAGGTAAAAAATAGTTTGATCCTTAACAATAACCATACACTATAAAATTAATCACAATCAATTTTTGTAATTGTAGCACCGGCGAGGATGAGATCATAAGTGCTAGCTAATTCTTCTGCCCTGCTTCCAAAATCATTACTAAATTATTTCAGATTAATAGCCTCAGGCAAATAGAATACACAATATAATGCCAGAAAGTGATAAGTGTATTATGAAGGAAATTAAGCCAGGGCAAAAGTCATGACTGGTGATTATTTTAGATAGGTTTGTGGGTGAAGACCTCTTTGTGTAAGTGACATATAATAGAGATAAGAATTAAATGAGGATGAAGCTATATATAAATGTTGACTCTGACACAGTCGTCAGCCAGACAGAAGTGCAAATTCAGAGGCATTTTCTGCTCTTTGCCTCAGAGGATAGAAATGAAATTAATGTCTTCTAGGCACATCAATGTCAGTGTTTACCATGTGACCATTTTTCTGAGTTATGTTTCACTTATGTTTCATAAGATCTCTCCTAGGTATGGTAAAGTCTGTATGAATAAAAACTTGCTTATTATTGATGTCTCTCTCACTCTGTCCTTCCAAAACCTTTGTTCCCAAAATCTTTATGCAGATTAGTGATATTACCGCACCCCTACTTGTACCCAGCAATGAGCTACTATACATATAGTCATTGACTCATATTGTTCCTTGTATTCTGTGGGCATATTTCTTTTCCTCTGATGATCACAACCCCTCTCCCAGTCTGTCAGTATAAGAGGATATCCACCATACTGAAGATAGCAAACCATGGCTAATTAGAGTCTACTCCTTCAACCTTGACCAGTTTGATATGCATTAGTAGTTTATGAATCCTACATGTGGCTATGCCAACATTGCAGTCTAGCTGGGCGCTTGGGTGGCACTGCATCTCTTGGGTCAATGTGTGTCTTTTGTTGCCATCCTTACTCTTTCTGAGCTACTGTAAAACCGTTAAGTTCAGGTGCATTCTGAAAAATCATGGGGTAGTCAGATAATTATTTAGCTGGATGTTTGATTAATCCAGAGAGACCATTAATGTTTCAACCAAATTTTTATCTTCCACATGAACATAACCTCCATGCCCTAAGTCTTAAAAATAGGACTTTCACTCCATGTTCCTCTCCTGCCTCAATCTACACTTACATTATCACTGACACCATACAGACTAAATGCCTATATATAAAATTGCTGATTGAACAAATGAGAAATATTCCTCTAGTCAAATGAATAAACTTGTAACATAATGGGAATCCTACTTATCTGTGTCCCATGCACAAACAAAAATACACCATCTGTTTCTAAAACAGCCCCTCTTCCACTCTTTAAATTTCCTTAATTGTGTCTGTGCTTTTCCCCTCTGTTTGAGTAACTAATATGCTTTCTGCCCAAATTCTGCCCATTTTCAAGGTTATATGACAGTTGGAATATACTTCAGGAAGCTTTCTCTGATTTCTCAACATAAAACAATCCTCCCTTTAACCTTCAGTGGGATGTGTACTTAACTTACTCTATTTAATTCTATCCTTAAAATATTGACTATGCATCATTTTCTCTAAGATTGTAGTTCTCACTGACATCTTCTCTAACCATTCCATTGTACAGCAAATTCTGTATCTTAAAAGGAACAATCATTATTACCATTCTTACATCACGCCCCACCAATAACTGCTTCTCTTGTGACATTCTTTTTTCTAGGTTAATGACATTGTTATAGAACTAGCGGGCTTCACGAAGAAACCATTGCACATATCATTCTTTATTTCTTCACACCCAGACATTTCGCTTACCCATAATCTTCTCCTGACATAACAGGTTCTACATCAGACTGAAAGATCTGTCAAAGGGAGTTATGTTTGCATATTTCTATATATTCAATACATATGCAGTGCTGATTCATAAATTAGGAGGTTATTTAAAAAGGTATCTCTTAATATCTATTTCCTTTTTTTTTAATTTCTATATAGTAACTTTGGCCTCTTTGATGTGTTTAAAACACATTAGTTTCTGTCCTTTTGCAATTTTAGTTCCTTCTGCCTGGAACACATCATCACAACATGTATATGTATCCCTACAGAAGATAAGCTCTGTAATAGTTTAGATTTTGCTGTTCTCAAAATTATAGTCTACGGGGCACCTGGGTGGCTCAGTTGGTTAAGCGACTGCTTTCGGCTCAGGTCATGATCCTGGAGACCCAGGATTGAGTCCCACATCCGGCTCCCTGCTCGGCAGGAAGCTTGCTTCTCCCTCTCTCAGTCCCTCTGCTTGTGTTCCCTCTCTCCCTGTGTTTCTCTATCAAATAAATAAATAAAATCTTAAAACAAAATTATGGTCTAATATTTACAAATGTGCCCAGGATAGTGTAAGAGCTTAAATAATCTGTTGAATTAATAAATAAGCGATCTTTGCACTAATTGGTTGATTGATTAAGAATTCCCTACACCTGCCTGTGTAATTACTCAAACATTTCATGCATCCTTCCCCTTTTTCCCTCACACATCTTAATCTTCATTGTGTTTTATTGAGGATATTGGGAAACACTCCTAGCTGGCCTTTCTATGACCCAAATTCTGCTCTCCCTTCCAGTCCATGTCAGCTTCCACAGGCTGAAATTCAAACTTTTTTTTTTCTTAAAGATTTTATTCATTTATTTGACAGAGAGAAACACAGCCAGAAAGGGAACACATGCAAGGGAGTGAAAGAGGGAGAAGCAGGCTTCCCGCCAAGCAGGCAGCCCGATGGGGGGCTCGATCCCGGGTCTCCGGGATCATGACCTGAGCCGAAGGCGGCCCAACAACTGTCCAGGTGTCTCAAATTCAATCTTTATAAACATTAAATTAAATCATAACCAGCTTATTTTAACATTTTTTAAAAAGTTTTCCAATACTGATTGGACCATTCCAATGTTTTCTTTTGAGAATACATTGTTCTTGAAAACATTCTCAGTCTCACTTCCCAAGTATAGCAACCCCATGCACATTTTACAACATAGCCTTATTGGACATTGTGCTATTTCCTCAAAAAATGCACAATCTTACAGTTTGTTTATAACTTGGGGAAACTAGATGCTTCTCACCAGATGTTATCTGTATCTGGGTACTTCATCACCTCCTCACCATAAATTTTCTTAGTTCTCTAGTGTAACTATCTTGATTTTATAATAGTAATTCTAATATAATTTCACATATAAATATAGGGATACAGGGTGCCTGGGTGGCTCAGTGGGTTAAAGCCTCTGCCTTCCGCTCAGGTCATGATCTCAGGGTCCTGGGATCGAGGTCCTAGTAGGGCTCTCTGCTCAGCAGGGGAGCCTGCTTCCTCCTCTCTCTCTGCCTGCCTCTCTGCCTACTTGTGATCTCTCTCTCTGTCAAATAAATAAATAATTTTTTTTAAAAAAGTAGATACAGGGATATAGTTACATCATATATTTTATTTGTTTCAAGAGCAAACAGATTTTATTTTTCTCTCCAGCTTTATCATGGTATAACTGGTATACAAAAAGTTGCACAAAGTGTATACAATTAATTAATGTATAATTAATTAATATATACAACTTGGTGAGTTTAGACATATGTATACACTTATGTCACCATCACCATCATATATTTTAACATATAAGGAAATCTAAGGTTATAAGAAGATATCAGAGGACTTAATATTCAAGGTGAAGAAAGATCATGGAGGCTGAGATTCAAGCAATTTAAATATAATACCCCAAATCTGAAGTCAACTGATTCCGAAATAAAAATACCTCAAGTCTATTTTGGTTTTGTTTCAGTGTGCTTGTTTTTCATAATTCTAAGTGTCTTATGATGCCAAATATGGCCAAAAAGTAGATTTTATCCAGAAATAAAGCCATAAGTTTGTTGTATACACCTTGATATATATTGGGTATATAAAAAACCTGGGAGTTTGGGGAAAATCCTTACATAGACATTTAAATTACAGAAATTTGTTCTCAATATTTAAGAAAAAATATTTGATATATCTTAATAAAGTCAAAAGATATTCTCAGTTAAAGATAATGTTGACTAAATAGCAAAAATAATAATGTTTGACTTATACTAGATCTCTAGTTACCAGTTTATACCGTTATGTTTAACTTGTATTATTTTATTAAAAATTCTGTATAAAGTCAACATGTATATATAAGTCAAAAATAGAACTTTACTACTGCAAGAAATTTGGTTTAGTGGCCTTAATCTGCCATCTTGTGGTGTGATAGCTTCATCTCACATTTTCACACAGACACTAGGCATTTTAAAATATTTTCTTAGATATATTGAATAAACACAAGAGCTTGCTTTATTTTTGCCCATTTGATTTTTTTAAACAGAACTTTTTTATTTTAAAGTTTAAAAATTTTAAAATTTACATAAACTTCCTTGTTTTGACAAGAACGTATATTAAAAGGGCTACTAGTTCAGCTAATCTTTGAATATGAGTATTTAGCAGGATTTAAATAGAAAAATGAGTAACAACAAATGTTTTAGATGGTCAAATCACACTAAAAGCAGGCTAAAAATAAATAGTTCATATTGCATTGCCAGGGGGTAATATATTTTTGGAACTTTTCATTAATAAGACACTTCTGTAATGAAGACATACTAATTTTCACGTCTGTAAACCTTTGTAAAGAAAACAACTTAACATTTTACAGAGGAATAAATGTATTTTGCTTTCACATCATGACCTCAATAATCTGAAATATGTTAATTGTGAAATAAGAAAATATTTCACCGGGGTGAGTAAGTTGAGAGTGTACATAAATATTGCATAGAATTAAATTTACTCGTTTAATTTCTTCTAATTTTTAATTTATTTTTATAAATCATTAATTAAGAATACAATTACAACATGAACATTAGACCTCTGGACGTAAAGGCCAATTTTCAAACTTTTCATTTTTAGTATCTGAATTAGTAGGAATGATATTTACACTTACTTAATATGGGTGTTTTGTATTTTGTTTTCTTGTTTGTTACTGCCTATGGAATTCAGATATGGAATCACCAAAAATCCTTGAAAAAGAAAAATCTCTATAGACACCTTGTTGTGCCATACTGGGAATTTTACTTTTTTTTTTTTAAGATTTTATTATTTATTTGACAGAGAGAGATCACAAGTAGGCAGAGAGGCAGGCAGAGAGAGAGGAGGAAGCAGGCTCCTTGCTGAGCATAGAGCCAGATGTGGGGCTGGATCCCAGGACCCCAAGAGCATGACCTGAGCCGAAGGCAGAGGCTTTAACCCACCTGGGCCACCCAGGCACCCTGGGAATTTTACTTTGAGTAACATCGATGAATACTTGTCATTGCTTTTATCTACTAATTCAATCCATTCTCGCAAATGAATGTGAATTGCTGTGTTTGTGAATTTCCATATAGCACTGCAGAGTTTTCTAGAGAAGTAAATGGGATATTATTGTGAGATGTATATATTTCTATTAGTACATAGTAAAGCATAACATCATGCTGTTCTTTTTTCTGTTTTTTTTTTTTTTTACTTTTAATTCAACTGATAAAAACTTTATTATTCCTGAATCAGTAACTCTGTGCTACTTCATATTGAAAATAATTTAAGGATTTGGCTGGATTATAATACCGATGTCAATTTATTTCTAACTTAAAAAACCGGGGGCACCTGGGTGGCTCAGTTGGTTAAGTGACTGCTTTCGGCTCAGGTCATGATCCTGGAGACCCAGGATCAAGTCCCACATTGGGATTCCTGCTCAGCAGGAAGCCTGCTTCTCCCTCTCTCAGTCCCTCTGCTTGTGTTCCCTCTCTAGCTGTGTTTCTCTCTGTCAAATGAAAAAAAAAAAAACAAAAAAAACCAAAAGGACAAAAAACAAACCCTTGGAAGACACTTTTGAGATGTTCAAGTATTAATCTTCCCTTAATAATGTAATTATATAGGTTATATTAGAAAATATGAAATGATAAAAAATTTATACTTATTAAATCATAACTTTTTTTTTTTAAGATTTTATTGCTTGGCAGGGAGCCTGTTGTGGGACTTGATCCCAGGTCTCCGGGACCATGACCTGAGCCAAAGGCGGTCGCCCAACCAACTGAGCCACCCAGTCATAACTCTTAACTTTTATAAGTTAAGTCATAACTTTTAAGATTCCTGCATAACATAGAAAACATGATAGAATAAAAAATAAATATTTATTGAGAAAAAGTTTTAAGAGACTTCTCTTTCTGGAGAGTGATGTTGTTTCTCTGTACATTTCTCTATTAGAAACAAAGTTGATATGAGAAGTAAGAAGCTAGGCACCCAGGGACTTGGAAAATTTGTGTCAAGATACAGATGTTGTGAACTCCCCTAAATTGCCCAAACTCAACCTCAATTCACATATGCATTCATGAAAATCTTCCAAATACATAAAATGTCCTTATGAAATACTTTTAACCAATTTAAGTGTCAATGACTTCCTCATTTCAAAAGTGGATGTTAGAAGTATCATGACCACTTTTTTCTTAGAATACATATCTGCATGTCAATGTTTAGTATGATTTCTTAGATGGATTTTAGTGACAACCTACACTTAAAGAAGTTAAGGAAGTATACTTAACCAACAGCTAGGCTAACTGAGATAAGGTTTACTTAATTTTGGTTGACTAAAATATATACTGACAAAATTTTCTTTCTCATTCTATGAATTTTCTGTCACTCACAATAGTTTACATAATCCATCTTTTCTATGGTTAGAGGTGGAGGCTTGATAATTATTATTTGGGGTATTTTTAAATTTTGAATTTATATTATGTAATTGCTTTCAACATTGTCTTTCTCCATCTCAGGGGCTTAAAATATAGCTCTTTGACACTGTAGTTCACTTATCAATTCTTCATCATCTCATTTGCATATTAGCTTTGAGCATATATTCTTATTTATTTATTTATTTTTATTGTTACTTCAATTTTTTTTTTCAGTGTTCCAAGAGTCATTCCCCATGCCCCACACCCAGTGTTCCATGCAATAGGTGCCCTCAGTACTCACTATCAGGCTCTCCCATCCCACCCTCTTCCCCCCAACTCCCTCAGTTTGTTTCTATGTCCAAACTCTCTTGTTTTGTTTCTTTCCTGAATTACCTTGCTTCCCATTTACTTTCCTTCTCCTACTGTCTTCTATATTATCCCTTATGCACCGCACGGTTTATATTCTGACACTTGACACATTCTAGATACATCTGTATCAATGAATAAATAAATAATAGAAATTATTTATTTATATCAGTTAAATGGCTGAATAGCCAATCACAATGAATTAAAAAAGTCTTGCCACTTCATAAATTGGAGCAATATGTCACATCTTGGGAAGTTAGAAAGATCACACAAGGATGCCTGGGTGGCTCAGTGGGTTAAAGCCTCTGCTTTCGGCTCAGGTCATGATCTCAGGGTCCTGGGATTGAGGCCCACATCGGGCTCTCTGCTCAACGGGGAGCCTGCTTCCTCCTCTCTCTCTCTGCCTGCCTCTCTCCCTACTTGTGATCTCTCTCTGTCAAATAAATAAATAAATAAATAAATCTTTTAAAAAAAAAGAGAGAAAGATCAAACAAGTTGTCATGAGTGAACAACAAAATTGATTTAAAGTCTACTACATTAAAAAGGTGTGCAAAACTGTGTTAGTAGCACAAAATATTGTTGTAATACTGAGAAGAATAAAACATCATGCACTTCATCTATCCTAGAATCTCAACTAATGAGCAATAATCCATTAGTTTGTGTCCATTGATCCCTTAAGAGTAAAGACTAGGACTGTATTTTTCAGTAAGTTCTTGAGTCTTGCTAAATATAGCCATTCTCACCCTTTACTAGCCCATTAGTTTGTTTAATGATTGACTTTGTGTCAACTTGGCTAGGTTATGGTCTCCAGTTATTTGGTCAAACACCATTTTTTATGCTACTGTGAAGATACTTTTTAAGGTGTGATTAAAATTTAAATCAGTAGACATAAGGAGTGCCTGGGCAGTTCAGTATATTAAGTGTCTGCCTTAGGCTCAGGTGATGATCCCAGGGTCTTGGGAGAGAGCCCCTCATGGGTCTCCCTGCTCTGTGGAGAGCCTGCTTCTTCCTGTCCTCCCCACTTATGCTCTCTCTCGCTATCTCTGTCTCTATCTCTCAAATAAATAAATAATTTTTTTTTTAAAAGTAGACATTAAGTAAATTATCCTTCCCAGTGTGGGTTGGCCTTATGCAATATGTTGAAACTCTTAGAGCAAGGACTGGTTTCCCAAACAGCATAGAAGTCTTCTTAAGAATGCAGCATGGAGGAGCGCCTGGGTGGCTCAGTTGGTTAAGCAACTGCTTTCGGCTCAGGTCATGATCCTGGAGACCTGGGATGGAGTCCCACATCGAACCCCACATCGAGCCCCATATCGAGCTCCACATCAAGCCCCACCTGAAGCCCCACTCGGGCTTCCTGCTTGGCGGGAAACCTCCTTCTCCCTCTTTCAGTCCCTCTGCTTGTGTTCCCTCTCTAGCTGTGTTTCTCTCTGTCAAATAAATAAATAAAATCTTTAAAAAAAAAAAAAAAAAAAGAATGCAGCATAGAAACCCTCCAGAGTTTTAGAGTTTTATTCCTGCCTGTCCTACCTGCAGACTTCTGACCCAAGATGCCAAACGTTGAGTTTTATCTGAATTTCCAGCCTCCTGGCTTGTCCTATGGAATTCAGACATGTCAATTACCTATAATCATCAATTTCTTGAAAAAAAATATTCCCTCTCTCTCTCTCTCTCTCCTCCCTCTGTGTGTGTGCATGTGTGTGTGTGTGTGTGTGTGTGTGTGTGTAGGTGTGTATATTGAAGCTATTTCCTAAGGAGGCTGTTGATTACTAAATTTTTCCAGACACACACTTCTACTTCACAGCGGCACCATTCCATATTTTACGACCTTATAATTTCAGGCCCATGAATATTTAAAACACATTTTGTACCCTAGTTCCAATTATGCCAATTCTGTGGACATTCCTACTTTATTTCCGCTTCTATTGTCACTTTTTCATACCCATACGTGCAATTCAGACAGCTAAATTTTTGATGCTGTTGGCTTGTCAAAAGTTATGGAAGTGAAAGAAATGTCAAAGAAGTCAGTACCTTGAACTTGTTAACTGACTATGTTATGGCTCCCTCAGCTTTGCTCATAAATGAATCATTCTGCATCTGGCTACCTAAGATAAATTACTCATCAAAATGAAGTCCAGCTCTGTATCACTGACATATCGTCATCACACTAAATAAAAAGCAGTAAGACTATGAAAGCCATCAGATTAAAATGTTATATAAACAAAATATTCAATACCCAAAATGAAAATATGATTTGATATTGTGAACAAGTATGATGATTGTATAGGAACACACCTCTAAAACTGATCACTTTCAGCATCTGTTTAAACATTTTGGTTATTTTGATACTTGACCCCATATATATGCAAGTAACAGTTATATTTCCTCAAATCCTTGCCCTTTTTCTGGTCTGATTGAAACCACCTACTTTGAGGCCTCTCTGTGGTTCCTAGGTTTCATCTTGCTATTTTTGCTGAGGGTGGCATTACCCTTAGCATTTGGTGGACTAGCAAATATACTAGTTCTTCAGCACCGTACTTAGGGGAGTTGCTCCACAAGTGACATATGTCCTGTGGAATCTGGGGTCTTGAACCAGTTCACACTTTTCTTAACTGTTTCCTTGTACTCTCAAATCCCCACACATGTCTGTCTGTCTATCTATCTGTCATCTATCTATCTATCATCTATCTATCATCTATCTATCTATCATCATCTATCTATCATCTATCACCATCTATCATCCTATCACCCATCTATCATCATCTATCATCATCTACCATCCTATCATCTATCACCTATCTATCGAATCATCTATCCATCTAGCTATCATCTATCATCTATTATCTACTTCTTATCATCTATCTCCCCTAGAGTTTCTTCTCAAAGACTTGCCTCTTCTCCCTGCTCCTCCTCTTCCTCTCTTCTTATCTGTTACACAAAAAGCCTACCATGTCATCTGGGAGTTTGATAGTTTAAACTAGCATGTATTCTTCTTCTAACTCTAAAATCTTTATCAGAATCTCTCCTATTCTTCCAGAGCTTCAACTTTCCAACTCCAAAATGTAAAAGTGATCTTTTCTATATGATCATTTGTATTCTTGTATTACTAAGGAACAAACAAAGGAAGTTGAATAGAGTTTTTAAAAAATCAGGAGTAATAGGAAATTGAGTGTGAGGTAGAATTGGTTAATGTTTCAGAAATAGAATCTCACTCACACATAAATTATATTTCTGTTATTCCATTCAACATTATCAAGTATAGTTTAATAAATCATCAGAAATACAATGGAGAAAAATGTCCTCACAAGTAGATCTCAAATTCATTATTAATGTTTATGTCTAAAATCACTACTTTTGTTGAGCCTTAAAAAGAGTCTCAGATTTTTTTTTTTCAAAATGTGTGATTCAGGAAAATTCTATGATACCATTTACTCCTACTTTTCCAGTTATTTAGAAATTCTTTTTATCATGTTAATGTTGATTCAGTTCCAAGTGTTTTATATAAAATTCCAATAACCTATCTTTGCTTTTATGTGAAACAAAATGTTGTGATCTATTCTGATAGTCATAGTGAAGATGCTAATTTGGGAATTCATCAGTCTGGAATATGCTGAACCTGCAATGACCATGAAACTTTTCAGTTTTAAAAAACTGACTAATATTCTCAACTATTTACATAAGTTAAGTCCCTCCTTCCTTCCTTCCTTCGTTGCTTTCTTGCTTTCTCCCTTTCTCCTCTCTTTCTCTCTTTCTTTCTTCCCTCTCTTCCTTTCTTCCGTCTCTTTCTCCCTCCTTCCTTCTTTCTCTCCTTTTTTTATTGTTTTGGTTTTTAGAAATTGGTTTTTCTTTAAAAAAAAAAACATTCTATTTATTTATATGGCAGAGAGAGACACAGCAAGAGAGGGAACACAAGCAGGGGAAGTGAGAGAGGAAGAAGCAGGCTTCCCACTGAGCAGGGAGCCTGATGTGGGACTCAGTCCCAGGACCCTGGAATCATGACCTGAGCCAAAGGCAGATGTTTAACCGACATAGTCACCCAGGTGCTCCGAGAAAGTGGTTTTTCTAAAAGTGATTAAAGAAGAGTTAGAGAGAGGTGTAGGCTATATATATAATTCTATCATTTTCGCTTACCATTTTATATAATACATTCGAAAATTATTTAAAGGATTGGCCCTTTACGGAAGATGTCATTAAAATAAAAATACAATAATTGTACAAATTGCAATATAATTTCTCATAATTTTCTTATTTGTTTGTACCAAAATGCTCTTTAACCCCCAGGCTTTCTCAAGAAGACAATATTTTTAATACTCATCTAAAAATTGTAAACATAAAAATTCCTCTTGTCACTAAAACATTATCAAATGTTGTCTAATATAATCTGACTTCATGTCTGAAAGCAAACTAAAAACATGTAAAGAATTGCTTCAGAGAGAGTGCTGCAGAGTACCATTATATTAACAGACCCTTTTCTGTGTGTGTGGTGACATCAATCCTCTCACTTTGAGGATTTATCAAATAATCATAGCTTGAATCCTTACTGTTAGAATATAGCCAAGCAATAGAAATAGCAAAAGAAAATATTGCCTAAGAGAGGAAGCATTTTCACCTGATTCATGAATTTCAAAAACATCACTTTTCTTGTGCTCATTAAGTGTTCTCAAGAAAATTGCTTTTTATGTAAAGGCTAAGAAAGGTTGTACAAATGAAAATAAAATGGACATATTCCCAGAAGTGTTCTCAGTATGAAAATCCTCTTATGCCTTCTCTATATTTCCCATTTTTATAAATCCTGAGTTATAAAATACTCTTCATTATATTAACTCCGTAAGTGTATATAGTCTTATATATCTATACATATATAACTTTCATTAATGATAAATGGAAGTTTCATCATTGAGAAAGTAACATTTTATCCCATTTATTGTTGTAGTTGAAATTGCCTTGAGTATTTAACACGTTTTATAAAAAATAAAGCAAGATTTCATATAATGGAGGTACCTGGGTGGCTTAGTTGGTTAAGCTACTGCTTTCGGCTCAGGTCATGGTCCTGGAGACCCGGGATTGAGCCCCACATTGGGCTTCCTGCTTGGGAGGAAGTTTGCTTCTCCCTCTCTCAGTCCCTCTGCTTGTGTTCCCTCTCTCGCTGTGTTTCTCTCTGTCAAATAAATAAATAAAATCTTAAAAAAAAAAAAGATTTCATATAATGTAAGACTGCAGGTATAGATAGTTGAATATTGTATAATGCAGTTTGCTTGCTCCATCTGGCAAAGAAGAAAAGAAAGCTTTTGGATATCACATTGACATATATCCTTGAAATTTTATAATGACATAAAAATTATGAGAACCAATTTCACATTGAAAAGTCTGTTCCACAAATATTTCCACAAAAATGTATGCATTAAGAAGTTGAAAAATTGGTATCACAATTTAGTTGAAAAGTTCACAAAAAAAAATCATTTCATAGAGCATGGGCTAGCCACTTCTTTGGGCATTCCAACTTTATCCATATTCTTCCAAAGCAAGGTTTTACTCCCGCAGGGAGAAGAATGTAACCAGTCAGATTTACTTGGCTTTTGTAATGCTCATACACTAAAAACATGTCTGTTGATTATTATCTTCGTAGTGCCTATATTTGCAGAAGCACTCAAACAGTGAAACAGTCTCAAAATTGTTTCTTCTCATGGTATTTCATGGAGAGACACTGTTATCAGCAGATCTTACTTAAAAATGGCTTTTGTCTCTGTTTGCATTGGATATCTTTGCTTGAGGGGATTTCTTTTTTGTTATTTCAAACAACAAACAATAAAAGCCACCTCCATTTGGGAACTTCCAAATGTTTTCTCCTTTGTTCATGTTTTCTTTTGTAAATTTTATTTCATCCATTAGCTTATTAAAAGACTGATTCACCATTTCAAGCAATGTACTTGACATTTCCAAACAACTTGACCTATAATAACATTATAAAATAACATTATATTTAAAAGGAGTAAATCTGGGGCACCTGAGTGGCTCAGTCATTAAGCATCTGCCTTGGGCTCAGGTCATGATCCCAAGGTCCTGGGATTGAGCCCCACATTGGGCTTCCTGCTCGGTGGGAAGCTGCTTAGCAGGAAGCTGCTTCTCCCCTCCTGTTTGTGTTCCCTCTCTCGCTGTCTCTCTGCCAAATAAATAAATAAAATCATATCTATCTCTCTCTCTCTCTCTCTCTATATATATATATATAGAGAGAGAGAGAGAGAGAATTTGGAATCAAACATACTCATTTTGGTCCAGTTATGCAGCCTCCCTACAGTTTGCTGCTTACGCATGTGTGTAGGGGATAGCTCTGCCTCACAGAATCACTGTAAGGATTAAATCACATGACAAAGGCAAAATGCTTACCAGAATGCTTTGATATAAAAAAGTTAATCTATTTATATCATTTACTATAAATAGCAATAGCTTATAAATTTTATGTGAGAGGAATCGTTCCAAAACCACCTTTGGCTTTCCACTTATTTCAGATCTAAAAATATCACCTGAACAATGAAGCTCAGCTGTAGACACATTTAAACTCATAGCATAAAATAACTCTTTTTCGAACAGATTGAAGCATACTATATTTATTTTGAATGCTCCTTAATGAGTTTTCATTTTGAATAACTTTAAAAAGAATATCTTTAAAAAACCTTGGTTTGCCTAGCTCGAAACTAGATATGAATGCATAAATGTGATGCTCCCTCGAGGTCAGGAGGTTAATGCTCTCTCTCTCTCTCCTTCTCTCTCTCTCTCTCTCTTTTTTTTTTTTTTTTTTTTTTTTTTTTTTTAAGTTAAACTAATCCAGTGTCTCAAGGTCAGGGGGTTTACATCAAAATTTTCAGAGAGCTGGTGAGTGGCTTTTTCAACTTATATCACCACAAATTGTGCTCTAAGGTAGATTGAATTATTTGTTCAGAGTTATTCCCTCTCACTCTGGCCATGCTTTCTGGAGGATCACAGATAAATCATTATCTAGTTGAGAGGTAATTCCATATGGTGTTTCCTTTGTATTCCAACCTGCCTCCCTAACATGATATGGGCAGTTTTTGTGTACCAAGTGAAATGACCAATTACACAAATTAACATTTTTGAGTATTGTTAATCTGTTTAATGTAGGAACTTAATTGTGAAATTTGGGAATTTTCTTTAATAATATTCATTTATATTTATGACAAGGTAAACATATGACTTTTATTCTGTATTAAAGAGACTTTCTTCTTTCTTCCTTCTTTTCTTTCTTTTCTCTCTCTCTCTTTCTTTCTCTTTCTTTCTCTTTCTTTCTCTTTCTTTCTTTCTTTCTTTCTTTCTTTCTTTCTTTCTTTCTTTCTTTCTTTCTTTCTTTCTTTCCTTTCCCTTCTTTCCTTCTTTCCTTCCTTCCTTCCTTCCTTCCTTCCTTCCTTCCTTCCTTCCTTCCTTCCTTTCTTCCTTCCTTCTTTCATTCCTTTTCTTAACTTTTGCCTTTATTTCATTTTTATAGTAATGGTACTGTTTCTTATAAAACTAATAGCAATCAAGGTCAAATAACCGTTCATTTATTCCCCTAAAATAGTCGTGGCCATAATCTCACATTTTATATCACTGTTTGTTTTTAGTTCATTAAATATTACAGAAACAAGTATAAAATATTAGCTTCCAAGTCAAAGAAGGGGAAAAAATGGTCCACTTAGTAGAAAACTATTTCCGAAGCCCTTCTTATATACTATTTATAAATCACTACCTCTTCAATGCTACTTAGCGTTCCCCAAAAGCCTTACACCCATTTGAGGCATAATTAATACTCATCTAGTGCCATAAACTGAACCCACACTGCCCATCCTTCTTGCCCCTTCCTGAAAGCTGAAGTGACACATATGCTAGGGATTTTCCAGATCCTTCTTAAATCAACTGCAGCAATTGTTTCCTTGAGAAAATTTACAATCTGGAGATGCTTTGCCCTGCTTTTACTTTCTCCCAAGAGAAAGCAGACAGCAGCTCAAGAAGCTGTGAGACCACTAATGTGCTTCTATGTCCCCAGGCTAATAATAAATTCCAAGGATCTGGGGAAATTAGGCCTGTTTTGCAAATCATTGTGTTTATCTTTCCCAAAATACCATCACTTGTTTCTAATAACAATAAACTTTTCTCCAAATGGGGAGGCTCTCTGGGTCTATGAATGATGTAAATGTACATAGTATTATTAGGAAGTTAGTTACATTTGAAATAGCTAATACTCTTCTCATATCTGTGAAGATGCAAATTCTTATTTTGCTCTCTATAAATCCAGTATAATTTCTGCTTATTCCAGTTATCTCTTTTAGCTTTTAAATTATATTTTCTTGCTTTGGGGGTAGAAGAATTATGCAGATAAATACCTTGTGTAACAAAATGTTAATTTTGTTGTAGCTATAAGCTGGATAATTTTGGTCATGAAAAGAGCAAGTAAACTAGATCTGGCAGAAATTAGAGTAGTCCCGATTCAGCAGTAACCTTACACAAAACTTAGATTCTGTTGTAATCAAATCAGATAAACTGGATTTGGGCATAATTAGATCAGGATAATTAAATTCTTCATCTCTTAGGGAACATTGAAATGCACATATGTAGGATTCATTATTTTTCCCTTTGTATCTAGTTGTAGCACTGAAAATCTATACCCAAGAAGAATTTAGATGGGCCTGCCACTTAAGAAGGTTTCTTATTCATTGATATTTCTCAAAATTAACTTTACAAAAAAAAAAGAGAAAGAAAAAATTGTCATTTTTAAACTACAAGATTTCCTGTTAATTTTACTTTGTGGTTTACCCAAAATTTTAAGGAATTAAGTTCTTAAAAATAAATAAATAAAAGTAAAAAAAAAACCTAACAATTGGGAATTAACAATAGTTCAAATTCATTCTCTTTTGTCATAATATTTTATTTAAATCAAAAGCTTTGTATTAATTATTATCAATACAAATTTTATACCTTTACTAGTTTGTTCATTAAAAATAGCAAAAATTATTTTCTTCAAATTAAGAAAATTGTTTATTAGAAAATTTAATACTCATTGAATGTTGTTTGATGTGTGGATTTTTCATGATTCTTACAACCCCATATAAATTGCCATTACCTTTTTTAAATGAAGATGTATGATTAAAAGATCTAAATATAGTTGGACTAAACTTTACTGTAATATGTATTCTTTATAAAACTTATAAATAAGATTTAGAAATACTATTGCCAAATTATGATATCCAAATCCAGAGTGAAAAGTCATATACTAGTCAGATATTTTTTTTTTCCAAAAGGACAAAAAAAAGTAGTTGTAAAGCAGAATATAATGTAAGATGTCTCCTCTGAATACGTGGTTTCATGGGAGTAGGATGAAGAATATGTTAAGTGAACTACATGAATTTCCTACATGCAGTTAACAAGGAACTGCATTCTTTTTTATAGTGTGCTAAAAACTAGGTGATTTTTCTGGGACACTCCAAACAAAAATCACTGCAGACTTTGTATCAAGCTTGGGTTTACTTTTAATTTTACTCACACACTTTTGGCCTCCTAAAAGCCCATTATTCTAGCTCTGTAAATTCTTCCACCCTAGAGAAGGATCTCTGTTGCCATATTCTGGAAACAAGCACTTTTTTCTCATTCCCAGTAAAATACATCTCTACTTGTTATTATCTTTCAAGTTGTACTTTAAGGCATAAGGTAACAATGTATTTATGAATGATTCCAAAAATGAAGCACATAATAACTAAGGAAAACAAAACATATAATGGACTTGGAAGCCCAATAAGTGTTATTTTTTTTAATTGAATGATATCACATATCAATATCATAATGCTAGATGTGCTCATTTCTACGGGGATAGTCTGTTTTAACTACTCTCATCTAAAAGAACAAAGAAACACATGTGTCATTACTAACCCATGTATATACAAGTATGTGTTAATCAGTGCTGTCCAGAGAAACAGAGCAAATATATATATTTGTTTTTTCTGTCTCTACAAGGTCAAGGCAGAATAGAGATAGAGAGAGCAATAGGAATGGAGCATATATCTTTATTAATTTTTGTGGGTGAAGTGCTTTGGGATTTTTGGGTTAAGTACAGATAGGTCAATTCAGTCCAAAAGAGTGGGGTTTTGTGGGGTCTTAATCTAATGGGTTACAAAGGGGAGCCCATGAGACAGGAGAAGATGCTTATCACAAGAGAAGTTGGGGAAGCCATAGCAGGAAGTTACACTTGTTAGTGATTTTCTGGGCTATTATCTAGGACATGTGCATACAGGAGAAGCCTAGTGAGAGTCAAAAGAATTAGTCAGGCTTCTTAGCCGAACAAAATGGATGGCAAGGCAGCAATACCACAGAGTAACTTAGGAAGTTCTTGCAATCATTTATTTTGAAAGTGATTATTCCTATACTTGGATTAATCTCTATCATTTTTTAACTCCTTTCTAAAGTCATACTTATTCTTTGTTTTTTCCTTTTTTTTTTTTTTAATTGTCCTTTCATTTTCCCTTCTCTGGTTGGAGTGAGCATTTTACATGACTTGATTTTGTATTTTCTCTTTGTATGTCAATAATAGTTCCTTTTAAATTTTTTTGTAATGGGGTTTCTCTTAAATGCTTTTTCATTTGCTTGACTTGTATATGTTTGCCAGTTATGGTTGGGTCCCTGTGAAGAAAGTCCATGGAATTCATGTTTAAAAAAAATAGGATTCTGGCTGTTAATAGAAAATGAATTGTACAGATGCAAGAAGACATGTAGTAAGACTATTAGGATGATATTAGTCTCATCTAATGAGAGATGGTGGTGGTTTGGGCAGGAATGATGATATTGCTAAAAGAGGAAATTCAATAGATTCATGTGAACAACATTTGAGAATGGACTGCATAGAAAAATGGAACAGAGGAATTGATAATGATGCGGTGAGTGTTTAGTGTGATTGAATTAGTTCTATTACAGTGGAGCGTTTTTGTTTTTGTTTTTGTTTTTTTACTCAGATTGGCAAACCTGAAAGAGAAAAAAGAAGTATAATAACATTCAATATTTTATACTGAAGAGTGTAATTTTGTGCTTTTCTGCTTTCTTCACTACGTATTAAACTATGTCCTGGCTAGCTGCATCAGGATGAAATACAGAATTTGATTTTGTATCTATAAAACAGTTACTCATTTGTAGTTATAGGGTAGAATCAAAATGCACATGTGGACTTCATACCAGCTTGAGATGGAATAAAGGCCTGAAATTGAGGACTCCTCTGACCTTCAAGAGAGATGTTGAAAACAACATCTACCCAAACCAAAAAAGGATTCTTGATCCCAGATAAGTCTTTTCATTATTTGTCTTAGATTTGATAGTAAAGACAAGGGAAAGTGCCTCAGTGCTCATATGCGCACCAGTCTCCACACCAAAATCCAGAAAATATCTGAAATTACTATCATCCCTCTTAGGCAAACACAATGCCTGCCACATTGTCAAATATCGTTGAACCTATAAGAACAAAGAACACTGTTCACACTTACATTGTTACTAAAATAGAATTATTTGCCTTTAAAAAGCCCTATACCACTTGGTAAATTTGATGATGCTTTGATCTCACTATTAAGCAATTAAGAGACTTAAGATATACATTACTCTTTTCTAATTTTTGGATAAAACATCAGAATACAGGAGATGGGAGAAGAGGTGATGCCCAAAGTCATAAGGCATAGCTAAAAATTGAGTCAGAGCTAAAAGAGACCCTTAGGTTCATGCACAGCAATATTAAATATTCCCATCCAGCAATATAACACAGTTGTATAGGATTGTGTGGGCTAACCTCTAATGAGGAGAAGAAACTTTCTCTTTTTCTTAAAATGCTCTTGCCCAGAGATTACCTTTACTATAGACATCTGAAATCTCAACCAGTTATAATCAAAATCTAATCATTAATAGAAATTTTATATCTTCCCCCACCAAGTATCAGAACTTCACTATCTTTGGCATGTGAATATTTTATTAGTAGAAATATTTTACTCTTTGCAAATTATTACTCAAAGCTAGAAAAGGTAGAATATAAATATCATCATCACCATCAGACTTTATTTCTTCAAATGGAATTTGTAGAGAAATATTATTGCTTAGTTTTTCTTCTTTTAAGATCATTTTTGTTCTCTAAATTTTGACAAACTTGAAATATCTCAATTGTACTTCAAATATTAGTAACACAATTATCTTTCATGGGGTTTATTCTGCTGATCCCTTTGAAAGTGTGGATGGGACACATTGCTATAAAATGCCAGTGGCATTCCTCTAAGTTAAAATTGTAATAAGGAACTGGAGGATTAAGAAAAGAAAAAAGAAAAAAAAAGTTTCCAAATCGTTCCAGGCTTAGATAATTGGATAAAAATAGAGTAAAATAAATCATTATAGCCTTGACAGTAATAGGGAATATTTTTTTAACATCCTGATCCAGACTTTTAAGGCAAACAATGGATATCAGTGAGGTGGCTGTTGGTGAATGAATGTAACAATAAGATGAGATCAAAAGTAGGCAAGACACAAACATGAATTCCTTCTGGGTTCTGATGAGAAGCTTAGAATTTATTGTGAGATTAAGAAGACAAGTCAGAAAAACGTTTTACATAGTAGATGGAGATAATATGATTGCAAATTTTAAAAGGAAATAGCCATTGGAGGTTTTTGGTGACACCGATTAGGAGTAGATTCAGTAAGTGACCTGGAAAGAATGAAATTCATATATTGTAGTGTGTTGAATTGTGACTAGGTGCCCAGCAGGGGACAGAGCCTGTGGGGGAAATGCCTCAGAGATGTTGTTTTGTGGAGATGAGCAAAAAGTAGTTAGTGGTTGCAAGTGATAGGAATCAGGGAAAAATAAAATGTTGTGTATGCCTGTATGTATTAAAATTAATAGTAAGTCATGTTTTTGAGAATTATCGATTACAGAGAAAGTACTGATAATAAAATACAATGTAATCTGTGAGAGGGTGACAATATCTGAGAGTGGAAGTGAAAAGAATAGCAAAATAGTTACAGGTGAATTTTCTGCTATGTTTAACTCAAAGAAAAATTTTATAATTTTTCTCAGATATTTAATAATGTCCATTTTACATCAGAGTCCAAATATAAACTATAGTCAGAAAGTCCAGATTTTATGAAAAATTTAGATAGTAGGTAATGAATCTGTTGCAAATTACTATATAACTATTATTTTTTTTTTCTTTCTGTACTTCTCTCAATCCTCAGCTTTCTTTCTTTCTTTCTTTCTTTCTTTCTTTCTTTCTTTCTTTCTTTCTTTCTTTCTTTCTTTTTTTTTTTTTTAACTGCCCCAAATACTTTCTTCTGATTCTAAGGCCAATGTCCAGAGAAGTCCTCAGTCTCTCAATTTATCTAAGTCTTTAATTATTTCATTTGTTTCATATTTAGAATGGGCCTGGGGCTATCACTCAAACTTAACTGGAGTTACAAAATTAAGATAGGAAGAATTTTCATCTTCTTTCAGAAGGCTAAGTAATGATGGATTTCTGAACTTGATTTGTACATAGATTAAACACTCAAGTACATTCTGGAAAATCAGTTTTCCTAGAATGATACAATGAGGGCTCTTTGTTAAAAGATACACACAACTGGAAGAAGAGTAATATATCTATTGAGAATCATTTATGAAATGTTTCAAATATTATTAGATATTTTACTAATGGACCCAGAAAATAAAGAAATATACTTTACTGAAATGGTCAATGGACTATTCAGAGGTAAACAAAAATACAATAAAAGCAAGTGTGATGTATAGTGAAAACAAAAGCTTTTTGTGCTAATGAAAAGTAAAGATTTTCTAATTAAATTTTATAGTATTAATGGGAAACTATGTGGAAATTAAAAGAAACAGTTTTTTATCTATGGTTAAATAATACCTTAAGTATTTAGGCAGATATCTAATATTCTTTAAACAGAAATGCATAGGTAAGTTTTACTTATACACATAAAGAATATATATATCCTACATAATTTTCTATACATACTCGCATTTGTCTACATATGTGTGCATATTTTGTTGCTTATGTGTATATGTGTATGCAACATGATTATATATATGTATATATACAACACATACAAGTTTACATAATATTAAAAACTAAATATATAGACTACTGCATTTCTTATTAAAATTAAGTATGTGTATATTTCAACCTGGCAAGGAGTTTTATTAAAATGTACCCTTTCCATTCTCTGCCATTATGTTTTTATATTTACTTAATTTTGAGATCATCTAAAAATGAAAGTTATGACTTTTCCAACAGAAGTGGAAGAGATATTAAGGAAACACAACAATTTCCTCAAGCAAGTGTTGGAAATTAAGACACTTGGGGTGGAATAGCTGTCAATTACTTGTTGATTCTATTAGTCTTTAGCCTTAGGCATCACTTGGGAACTTTTTTCGATTGCTATCAATATTTTATTGCAATTGTTTTTAAAGCTTGTTCCTATGTATAATTATACTTGTATATGTGCCGTCAACATTACACAGCAGAGCTCAGAAAATCCCTAATAACACAACATAAAACACAAAGTTCAAGTTCCATAAAATAAAATAAATAAAAACTTAAATGAAAGGGGGTGGGTTGTAGGTAAATAAGTTTCTGGAGAGGGAGGAACAAGATAAAAGGCCTTGAGGGAAGCAGAAAGGACTACTGGCGAGCTTTAGGCAGGCTGTTTGGCTTTGCAGCAAGGTGTAAATGGAGGGTAAGATAAGCCACAAAGAGAGATATGGCTGAAGAGATACACAAAGTCTTGAAAATGTTTTTTTGTTTGTTTGTTTTTGTTTTTGTTTTTTTATTTCAGGGTCACAGACTTGGAAATTTAATCGAAAACTGTAGGAAAACTTAACAAAGAGATATAATCAATTCGGCTTTCTTAAAGATGCTTCCAGTTGCAATGTGGATATTAGGTTAGGAAGGTATTTCTCTTTTGGGGCAGGGCTGCTCCCCAGGGGATATTTGGCAATGTCTGGAGACATTTGTGTTTGTCAGAATTCAGGGGAGAGGGGTTCTTACTGGCATCTCATAGTAGAGGCCACAAACTTTCTAGAGTGCACAGGATAGACACCTACAATTACAATAAGAAATGATGTCATCTGAAATGTCAATACTGCAGAGGTAGAGAAACCATGGATTAAGGGTAGGGAGGCACTAGTTCTTTTTTTAATTTATTTAAATTCAAGTTGGTTAATATACTGTGCAACACTGCTTTCAGGAGCAGAATCCAATGAATCATCACCCAAATACAACACCCAGTGGTCGTTCCAGCAGGTGCTCTCCTTAATGCCCATCATCCATTTAACCCATCCCCCCCCTTCTCTCCCCTTCAGCAATCATCAGTTTGTTCTCTATAGAGTCTTATATGGTTTACTTCCAGGATAAAGAGTTAGTATCCAAAATCTATAGGGAGCTTATCTAACTCAACACCCAAAAAACAAATAATCCAGTTGAGAAATGAGCAGAAGATATGAATAGACACTTTTCCAAAGAAGACACCCAAATGGCTAACAGACACATGGAAAGATGCTCATCACTCATCATCAGGGAAATAGAAGTCAAAAGCACAATGAGATATACCTCACACCTGTCAGAATGGCTAAAATTAACAACACAGGAAACAGCACTTGTTGGTGAGGATGTGGAGAAGTGGAAACACTACTGCACCCTTGGTGGGAATGCAAACTGATACAGCCACTCTGGAAAACAGTATAGAAGTTCTTCGAAAAGTTAACCTACAATCCAGCAACCACACTACAGTTTCTAATAAAGCCAATTAACAGACTCTTACAGTGGTGAAGGTAAGACTCTTAAGCAAGCTGGTTGGAGCAAGTAGTTTGAAGGGAAAGAGATTGGTTCTAAATATACCAACAAAAATTCATGATTTATAGAACCTGAGTATAGATAGCTAAAAGGAAGAGTTGGAATAATATAGTTTCATAAAAAACAAATATGAATAAAATTGTAAAAATAAAAAGATCTGCTATAAAAATGCCTTAGGCATAGCAGAAGTTTAAAAATTTAATTTTGCTTATACGTTTTATATTCCAAATGTACTGGCTGAGCTTGAGGAGGGCGTATCAACATGCTTTTATCCAGCTCCTGTCTTATCTCTGCGCCACAGTTTTTAAATAAATAAATAAATAAATAAATAAATAAATGAATAAGGACAAAAGAAGAGACAGTTTTAAGTTGACTTATTTTTTCTCTTACAACATGTTACTGTGTGTGAGTCCTGTCACGGAAAACCAGTTCATCTCATTCTAATGTCATATTTATTTATTATCAACTTATTTGTTTTTTTTAAATACAAATGCTGGGTAAAATGTTCTAAGGTTTCTCTTCACCATGCAAACTTAAAAAGCTCTTGTAATAAATGGCACATTATTTGACTTCCTACAGGATGTTTCCTCTTCATATACATTCCAGAGATTGACATTTTACCTTTGGGGTTAAGATGCCTAGATACAAATTCTCATTCTATCCATTATTTGAAAGACTTTTAATCTAGGGGAAATTACTTAGTTCCTCTGCCCTATGCTATCCTTAACTGAAAATATAAGCAGAAAGAACAATAGATAAAAGTGGTAAGGGAAAAGAACATTTCTGGTTCCCATCTGACACATAGGGTACTACCTGCTGCTGTAAATACATGTTTGTGGATGACAGATAAATCCAAATGACTATCTATATCCATGGTTCTTTCTATTATCTATCTGTCTGTCTGTATGAATGTAGTCTCTACAAATTCATGGGCCTTTGACTATTGTTACTTTAATTTTGGTACATACACTTTTTTAGAAGCACCAGGACAATATCAGAGATATCACAGATCTGATATTTTCAAGCTAGTTGGTTAAGTGGTCCAGGTAAGATTATTTTTTTCAGGCAATTATATTATACAGTGCATAATTTATGTCTACTTTTATATAGAGAGGATGGCATTAGGTAAGCCAAAATATATACAAGCAGAGACCATATTGAAGACAACAGATAGAAGGATCAGAGTTGGGGGTTAGTAAAATTTCAGTGTGTCTCTTTAATTCCTCGCTTATTTTATATTTGGTTCTCCAAGTGTTTTTTCTACCCTCACATATCATTGTTCAAAAATATATGGCAATCCAATTCTTGCTAACAGTAAAATAGTTTAGGGTTTTATACCCTCTAGGAGTGTTTACAGTTAAACCAGAGATTATAAACTCTGTGATTCTAATGGCTCTATATTAGACACTATGACAGATGGAGATATGTTTTAGGAAGAGAAAATAGTTTACTTGCCCTTCTCAATTAAGTGATCCCTCTCAGATACAATAAAATTAAAACAATTTATGGATAATAAGTGAGAACTCTTTTGCTCTGTGACAAATATAAAAGCACCACAACAAATTAATGGCTACATATCAGCATTGGAATTTACAATAATAGTAGCCCTACCATTCAATCTCTGTGAGTTGGGAGTTTATTTTCACAGCACATACCATAGTTTGACCACATATGAAAAAATGAACATTTTCTTTATTCAACTTTTTTCTTTTATTTCTTTCTTATTTTTTTTAATGTGTGTGGTCACAAATTGTTACATTTTTTTTTAAGATTTTATTTATATATTTGACAGAGAGAGAGATCACAAGTAGGCAGAGAGGCAGGCAGAGAGAGAGAGGAGGAAGCAGGCTCCCCACTGAGCAGAGAGCATGATGTGGCCTAGATCCCAGGACCCTGAGATTAAGGCCTGAGCCTAAGGCAGTGGCTTTAACCCACTGAGCCACCCAGGTACCCTCAACATTTTTTCTTAAATAAAAAAGGAAAGGATGGATAATTGGCTCTTATGTCTTAAATTCCAAGTATATGCCTTTCTCTGCAGCTCTTTGCTCCTCTCCCTGTTCAGGTTTTCATCTTTTGTTGCCTAGGTTACTATTACAGTTTTTT
Source organism: Spilogale gracilis (assembly GCA_004023965.1). Lineage (NCBI taxonomy): Eukaryota > Metazoa > Chordata > Mammalia > Carnivora > Mephitidae > Spilogale > Spilogale gracilis. Next base: position 123,011 of record PITA01002292.1, on the reverse strand, counting down.
AAAGTTAAGTTTTAATTATAAATATAACTATTGTGTCCCTTTTCTTTCTAATTATGATATCAGTTTTATATTTTCTTCTTGTGTCTACTGACTAGCCTCCTTACTCCCACTTTCAAAGTTAATTTTAAGTGTATATTCAATCTTGTATTTCCATTGCTAATACATTTCTATCTCTCTTTCTTGTCTACAGGAGACAGGGGATCTCTTCGTACAACTTGAAAGGCTTTCTAACAAGAACTAGATTAATCTTCCAGAAGAAACACTAACAACTTCTGTGCCTTCTATGCCACATCGACATAACATTTCCCCGTGTTGTTTTTCCCACACAGATATATGTGTCTCTTGTTTTCTGTCTAGTTCATTGCCCCTCTCTTTCACCATTCAGGAGATTCATACTCACTCTTAAAGTAAAAAATCACTACTGTAAAACCTCCCTAAAGTTCCTGAGTTCCTGTGGAATATTGAGTATGTATTTTATTATTTTTTGTCTTTCTTTAAAAATCATATTCTGTCATTTAGATTCTATGAATAATGTATCACAAACCATTTATTCACTCAGCTCTGAGTAATACAATAAGCTTCAGTTCCCTGAAAGCAAACAGTCCCAGTTTCTGAGAAATAAGTTATTATATGACCCAGTGTCCTTCCAAAAGATCATTGACACATCTGTTTCCTCAGCAGAGTTCATAACTCTTTTTGTTGGTGGGTTTAGAAGTTATTGTTTCCTTCCTCTTATCAAAGTAACTTTTTCCCAATAAATTTGCTAATCACTGACAACTGACAGTTATATATTTGTCACTGATGGTGTTTTATGTGATGCATTGATCAATTCCTAAACCATTTCCTCTTCTTTCCTGTTTAGAAGAACCACTTCACCAACCTTTTAGCCACAGTTGATAAATTCCACTGTTATCCGTCCTGAAATATGGCCAATCTGGAAAAGCTAAATAGAGGCATTTGAGGTTTCTGTATTAGAGAAATGTGAGCTCTCTGTAGTTTTTTATTAATAAGATTGTTTTTCAATTGGCTATTACTCACTGACGAAGCAATGACAATGCTGAAGGAGCAGAGGTAGAAACACCAATAAAGGTCACGTCTGACACCTGTGAAGTTGAAGAGCTCTACCTTAGTTTTAAATAGATGCTTCATCAGAGTCCAGAATTATGAACATCCTATTTATGACTTTTTAAGAATTATTTTTCAAACATTAACATACAATATAAGTTGTGAGGAACAGCTATTTCTTATTATCCAGCCTAAAAAATAATCAAATAATACATTATAGAAATTAAAAACCACTATTTGCTTTGTACCACACTCTCATGTTGCTTCCACCTTCTCTCCAATACATAGAAGTGATCACATTAAATTTACTCTTTATTTTCAGGTGTCATAATTTTACTGTACATAAATGTGTCCTTAATTAACATAGGGTACAGTATCACATGTTCTATATGTTTGATATGTTTTCATCTTGTGGATAAATTTCTACCATTTGCTTTGTTTGCATGAACATGTATTTATGAACATCACTGATGTTGCTCCATGTTGTATAATAATTTATTGTGTGTATACAGTGCAATACTAAAATCTAGATTGTTTCTGTTCTCTGCTTTTGTAAACAGTACTGTGATAAATAACTCAGTCTGTATCTTCCATGCTTTTCTTTACATTTTTACAATTTTTCTTTGAAATATATACACAGAGCTTGAATTACAATGTATAGGTTATATGAATGTTTAACTTTAATAAACATTGTAAAACCTCTTATACAAAAAATATCTTCTTATACCAGCTCAGTATAAGATATCTTGTAACTATTCTTCTAAAAGTTGTAAGGAATCCACATAAGAAATCTCTAGACTTAACTCATAGTATCAGCAAGGGCACATGACATAAGAGAATTGCACAAAAATCAATCATGACAATACATGTTAACAAAAAATAATTTAAAAATGAAATATTTATATATGTGTGTGTATATATATATATATATATATATATATAGAGAGAGAGAGAGAGAGAGAGAGAGAATGAAAACGTATATATCAAATGAAATACTTAAGAGTAAACCAAGCAAAACATATACATGGTATGTATACTGAAAACAAAAAAAAGAGTCATAAAAATTTAACAAATGATTGGGGAAATGTAGCACATTTATGGGTTAGAAAGCTCAATATTATCATACTATAACTTCACCATAGATTTAATAAAATTTAATCAAATTCTGGCAGAATTTATTATAAAAATAGACAAGGATAGTCTCAAATACATTAGTAAAGCAAAATAGAGTCTAGAAATAGATTTACACAATTATGGATAATTAATTTTAAAGAATTTACAGACCTACCAATACACAATTAAAAAATAAAAGCGTTGACTAAAACTTCACACCTTGTAAAAAATTCACTGAACATTTATTATAGATCTAAATAAAAATGTAAAATAAAAATTTAGAAGAAAATAGACACATGCAAATCTCCAGGATGTTGGTTTAGGCACAGAATTTTTAGACATGACATCCAAGGCATATTGTTAAAATACACACACACACACACACACACACACACACACACACACACACACAATCTGATAATTTGGATTGAATCAAAATCTAAGATTTTTCTCTGTGGAAGACACTGGTCAAGAGAATGAAAAAATAAGCTCCATATTCAGAAAAAACTGCATATCCAACAAAGGACAAGTATAAAAAATATGTAAAGGCCTGTCAAAATCAAAAATAAGAAAACATACAAATCCAAATTTTAAAATTATGAATATCCTTGAGCATATATTTCAGCAAAATAGATGTACAGCTGGCAATGAGAATTATAAAAAATGCTGAACTTTCATTGCCATTAAAGATTCAAATTAAAACTACAATAAGGGGGCGCCTGGGTGGCACAGTTGGTTGAGCATAGGACTCTTGGATTCCTCTCCTGTCGTGATCTCATGAGTCTCTGGATGGAGTGCCCTGCGTGGGGCTCCGCTCTCAGCATGGAGCTCCACTCTCCCCATGGAGTCTACTTGGGTTTCTGTCTTCCTCTGCCTCTGTCCGTCCCCCTGCTCAATCTCTCTCTCTCAAAAAATTCAATGTCTTTAAATCACACACACACAATAAGACACCATTAGTTGTCCCACTGGGAGTTGGTGCTGCAAGTTTGTGCCCTTGCCCGCTGTGTGCCCAAATTGGGCAGATGATGCCATGGACTTTAGCACTTTGTCTGGACTTTGGATCCTACAGGAAGCAGACAAGCTGCTGCAGCATCTACTGCGGGTCAAACACACTGGGCCAGAGGTCAACCAGCTGGGCAAAGTGCTGATGCCCCACCAGGTAAAGAAACAGCTCATGGGTATTGCTTGGGATGGCCTTGATACAGGTAAATTCTACACCTTGCTCTTGACAAATCCAGATGCTCACAGAAAGGGCTGTGAAGACAGGGAATGGAACCATTTCCTGGTGGTCAACATGAAAGGCAATGATGTCTGCTGACCAATCCTCACTCATTATGTTGTCTCTGAGCCTCCTAAGGGGACAGCCTTTACCATGACCTCTGGTTGGTTGAGGGGCAGAAGGGGCCACTGAAGTGTGATGGGCCCATTCTCAGCAACAGATCAGGAGACCCCCTTGGCCAATTTAAATTAGCATCTTTCTGCTAAAGTACAGCTCTGGCCCCTCAGTGGCCAGCAGGCGTTACCAGGAGGAATGGACTATGTGCCCAAATGCTATGAGCAGCCATCTGAGAAGTAAGGAAATGCTAGGAAACAGAAACCCACCAGAGGTCTCTAGCAGTGTTCTCAAGTTCAGTGATACATATAGGTTTCTCTTGTTTCCCTGTTCCTGTTCTCACAGATAGGGCCTGAGCAATCAGATAATGGTTTAGGTTTAATTTTCTTTCTTCCCGTGCTCTATAATTCTAGAGGGTCACACCCCAGGTTTATGTTTTGATCAAATTTAAACTCTATTGGGGTTGGGAATATTTTTGTAGTAGGATGGAGCCATCAAGTTGTTAATATAACAACCTAGAATTTAAGGAAGAAAGAACTCAGGTAAAAAGACCTGGTCTATAATATTAGAGCAGATTATCTAAGAATCTTTAAGGGAGATTTACAAAAAACAAAAAAAAAAAAAAAAAAAAGGAAGAGAGAGAGATTTGTTGCCTCTGCTTTTGTGAGACCATCTGTGCCAGGGATGGCCAGCAATCCCTGTACAGACAGATGAAAGATTACTCCAAAATTTGCTGTGCACAAACGGAGAAGGCAAGGGGGCCAACACTCAGAGGCAAAGATCCTTTGCTCTTCCGTGCTCCTGCTTTTATTGATTCTTCAGGATAATGACAAATCCCTATCACTGCTTCTCAAGTCTGTGGTGTGTAATGAGGGGTCTTACTGAAACTGGGAAGGTGTGTTTATGGGAAAGATGCAATCTGCAGGTTCTACTAGTTGTGCTAGACATAGCAGTGGGTCTCACCATGACAGCCAGAGGCTGGTATGTCCCCTAACCCCTAATGGGATACACTTTAGACTGGTTATTAGGGGTCAGTGTCACGCTCTGGCTCCTTTAAAGAGCTGTACTGGAAAAAGCAACAGGGAAAGTCATTTTGTGGTAAAGACATGACCATTTAGATGAGCTGCACGGCTGAGTGAGAAGTTGTCAGAAAATCCAAAATCTGTTCCTGTTGAAACAGTCACTCTTCGTCTGTGTAAGAAATACAATGGGTCTGGAGTTTGGGGATATTGTGATAATTCTACTGTTTGCTTATTTTTTTTATGATTTTATTTATTTTGTTTGTTTGTTTGTTTGTTTATTTATTATTTTATTTTATTTTTTTAAAGATTTTATTTATTTGATAGAGAGAAACATAGCCAGGGAGGGAACACAAGCAGGGGGAGTGAGAGAGGGAGAGGTAGGATTCCTGCAGAGCAGTCAGCCTGATATGGGGCTCAATCCTGGGACTCCGGGATCATGGCCTGAGCTAAAGGCAGAGGCTTAACCACTGAACCACCCAGGAGCCCCATTTATTTATTTATTTGACAGAGAGATCACCAGTAGGCAGAGAAGCAGGCAGAGAAAGAGGAGAAAGCCAGCTCCCTGCTGAGGAGAGAGCCTGATGTGGGCCTCGATCCCAGGACCCTGAGATCATGACCTGAGCCGAAGGCAGAGGCTTAACCCACTGAGCCACCCAGGCGCCCTGTTTGCTTATAATTGAATATAAATAAAAAGATGGTGAGAATAAAAAAGAAAGAAGACATCATGATACACCTATTAGAATGAGTAAAGTTAAAAACAAACTGACAGTACCAAATCTTGACAAATACGTGGAGCAACTAAAACTGTCTTATATTTCCGGCAGGAATGCACTATGGTGTAGCCACTTTCAAAACACAGTTTGGCAATTCCTTGTAAAGTTAAACATACATTACCTTATCACCAATGACCTCTCCCTAGGCATTCTCCCTAGAGAAATTAAAACTCATGTTCACACTAAGATGTGTACGAAAATATTGATAGCGGTCTTATTCATAATGGCCAATCAATGGAAATAGCCCAAATGTTCTGTAGTGAATTTATTGCTGTCGAGTGAAGTAATTATATGGCATATTTGCACAACAGAAAGATACTCAGCAAAAGAAATAATCGCCTCAAATACAGGCAACAACTTGAATGAATCACAAAATCCTTGCGTTGAGTGAAAAAAGCCAGTCTTACTTATCAAGGTTATTTGCCACATAATTGTATTTATAAGACATTCTGAAAAATTACAAAATTTTTTTTGTATTTTTGTAATGTAATTTTGTAATAGAGGGAACATTCTAAAATAAAAATGGAAACAAAAACCTGACTTCATTGTATGTAAATTTAAAAATTAAGTTTCAAAAAGAAAGCAAGTTAAATATAAAAGGCGTTCTGAGATATTATGCTTTGCATATAATGATTTTCATAAATGCCATTTCCGCTACACCAATTTCTGTGTAATGTTTATTGAAAATTTCTTTTTGGTTAAGCGACTGCCTTCGGCTCAGGTCATGATCCTGGAGACCCGGGATCGAGCCCCACATCGGGCTCCCTGCTCGGCAGGAAGCCTGCTTCTCCCTCTCTCACTCCCCCTGCTTGTGCTCCCTCTCTGGCTGTGTTTCTCTCTGTCAAATAAATAAAATCTTAAAAAAAAAAAAAAGAAAATTTATTTTAAGCAAACCACCTATCTATTTATTTATTTACTTACCTACTTACTTACTTTTTGCCTATTGCATCTCTGGGAAAGATAGAGATGTGTAAATATATACTTGCCACTATTTTGTACGTGTTTTGTTTTGTTTTGTCTTTGTTTGAGAGAGAGAGAGCAAGTGGTGAGGGGGATGAGGGCAGAGGGAGAGGGAGACAGAGAATCTCAAGCACAGTTCCTGCCCAGCACAGAGCCCAATGTGGGGCTTGATCTGACCATGAGATCATAAACTGAACCAAAATCAAGAATGACACTTAACCGACTGAGCCACCCAGGCACCCCCATTTTATATCCTTTAACTCATATATTTGATGAACACTGTTGTCTTTCTTATGCGTCTTTCTCCTCTTGTTCATCTTGTGCTATTAAACTGTAGCTATGACAAATAGTCAAATTGAGTTTAGTGCTGAATAAATACATGACTAATGAATGAAAACATAGATCAAATATTTGAATTATATAAAACTACAATAGACATTGACACCATAAATAATGTTTATTCATTATAGCCAGGGACATTTTCTACTTTATTTTCACTGCACTTTATTGATGATGTAACATTATGTCAAAATTATTTTCTGACAAAAGCACAAATTAAATTTAATAATACTTAATATTTTAAAGTATATTTTCTCTCTCTCCTTCTCCCCCATAACTCTATATGGTGTATGTACAGGGTAAATATATTATACGTATCATATATACATAGGTTGCATGTATGTATGCATAGATATGTATAAAAAGGTAACATACCTTACACAGAATAAGTATGCATTTATATCTACTTTGCTTATACACACATACACATGCACACACACTTTACTTTTTATCTTTTTTTAAAAGATTTTATTTATTTATTCGACAGATTCATTTATTTATTTGACAAGGAGAAATACAGCTAGAGAGGGAACACAAGCAGGGGGTGTGAGAGAGGGAGAAGCAGGCATGGGACTCAATCCTGGGACTCCGGGATCATAACCTGAGCCAAGGTAGACGCTTGAGATCTAAGCCACCCAGGCACCCTGAACACACTTTTTAAAGAAAATTAGAAAAGTGTAAGTTGACATCATGTGTTTATGTTCCTTCTAATTTACAAAATGTCATTAACAATAAATCATTCCATATGTTGATTATATTTAAATGTCACTTAATTGTATTATATTCAATTATAGAATTATAGAATGATTTATGTGAACATGCAGAGTTTTTCTATTTTTTTCTCTGTTACAGTATTTTATAACTTCTGAAATGTGTTTAATTACTGAATGTCCCTTTGATTTAGGGTTTATTTTTGTGGGTTCACATACAATTAAAGATGCCACTAGTAGCCTTAAGTATGAGGTATTTCTTTTGATAGACAGTGTCAAGAAATGGATTCAAATCATTTAGTTTGTTCAGTCAATCCCTCTCCCTGTTTAAATACTATTCTGATAAATAATAGGAAGAAGCTATTTGCTTTGGTGTATCTCTAAAAGTCAAATTAATCATATTTAGATTCAAATTTACGTGGCTGAAATTATGAGTGATTTGATTTTTTAGTAATAAAATCTTTGTTGTTGGATCATGTTAAAATAGTGTATGAAGAGTAAAAACATTCTCTAAATATGTTGATAAATCAACAGACATATATACATAATTTTTGAACTGCCATTCCTGCTATTCTACAATGTAGAAAAAAGAGTGATTAGTCTTACAATAATGTAATAAGCTCTAAATAACATCCTTAAATATAGCTCTTGCCAAGAGTAGCTGTCAAACATTCAAGAAACAAAATACATGATTCCTTAAAATAACATAATATAATAATTTTAAAAATATCGTTCGAGTGGTGCCTGCATGGTTCAGTTGCATTAACATCCAACTCTTGATTTCAGTTCAGGTAAAGATATCAGGGAAATAGGATCGAGCTCCCATCTAGTCTGCTTGTCTCCCTCGTGTTCTGGTCATTCTCTCTGTCTCTCTCCCAGATAAATGAATAAATCTTTAAAGAAATTTCTCATTCAAATAAATTATTTAAAAATAATTCACAAGCCTATGTTTTGACCATCTCTGAGATTATTTCCTTAAAATATATTTTTAAAAAAGTCTCTGTTAACATAGTACTTACATCATTAAAATAATATGGCTGGACTTCCCATTTGATTTTCACATAATTTAATACTATTATAGAAAACATAAAAACAAAAACAAAATAAAACATAAAGGAAAACTACTCACGAATGTTATTCTTACAGATGTCTTGATGAGCTATCTTTTTAAATCATCTGTTCTTGGGCGCCTGGGTAGCTCGGTCAGTTAAGGGTCTGCTTGCGGCTCAGGTCCTGATCCCAGATTCCTGAGATCCAGTCCTACATTGGGTTCCTTGTTCAGCGAGGAGTCTGTTTCACCCCTCTCTTTGCCCCTCCCCCGCTCCTGTGCGCTTTTTCTCTCTCTCTCCCATTCTCTTTCAAATAAAAAAAATTTTAAAAAAATATACATTCTCAGTTCTTCCTTCAGTCTTTGTTTCATAATTCATTTGTATTTAGAGACAAAGATCTCTACTTAATCTACAGAGCTACAAAGATCTGTAATTATCATGGATTACTATTTTATTTTATATTTCTTAATGAATATATTTTTCTATTGATAATCATAACAAAAACGGAAGTGTTCTTATTTTTATGCTGGTGGATAATCATTTTGTTGTTCGCTAGCTCAGATAACTGAAAAGTCCAAACAGAGTATTCTTTTATCCTCCTCCTTCTCCTCTCCTTCATGTAATCACCATCATCATTAGTATTTTCATAATAATGTAACAATTTCATAATAATGTAACTAATATTACAGTTCAGAAATGAATCCCCTATTAGGATTAAGGCTCATATACTAAAATATTCAAATATTCAGGGGCACCTGGGTGGCTCAGTCACTAAGCATCTGCCTTCAGCTCGGGTCATGATCCCAGGGTCCTAGGATCAAGCCCTGCATCAGGCTCCCTGCTCCACAGGAAGCCACTTCTTCCTCCCCCTCTCCCCCTGCTAGTGTCTCTCTGTGTCAAATAAGTAAATAAAATCTTAAAAAAAAACCCCAAAACACAAATATATTTATTTATAAATACTAAGTAGAATTAAGAAAATATGGTTACTAGCTCCCCTATTCACCATTAACGTGTTTATGACAAAATCATAAACTCCATCTATATAAGTTGTGAAATATTAATAAAATTAAGAAATAAAATTAAATGATAGCAAATATATAATTTTGTATTTGAATTTGAGAACAAACTGACAATAATTTATTTTTATATTTAATGAAAAAGAGGGCAGAGTTATTAGGACATTTGTTCAAGCAAACATAAAAACAGTTAATACTGGTATTCTGGGTCTCTGCTTTTACTCAGTGAGTCTCTGAAGAGCATTTCAGTCTTAAAGAGCTGATATTTTCATGTAACTTGTTTATGTTCTGGATGCAACCTCTTCATTGACTGAGTGAATTCCATGTCACTCAAGTGAGCACCTTCCCACAGTTCAGGTGGTGCCAGAACACAGGTGAACTGCATTTGTTCGACACCTTTTTTCTTTCTAATGTCAAACTGAGTGAGGCAAGATCTGGCCCCTTTTCTAAATTATTTAATTAAAATGAATGAGATTTACACAGCCACAGGTGTTTGGGGCTCAGAATTGAACAAAATAATTAAGAGAATTTGAGAAAATTAGAGATTTTTAATTATCAGAACATCTGAAACAATCTTACCAATTTACTTTTTCCATTTTAATGGAATGATAAAAAGAAAATATGTTAGTATTCTTTACTGGCCACTAGTGTAACTGCTATTATGAGTAAGTGTTAAAGAGATACAAATCATAAGGAATGTTTTTACCTTCAAGTAAGTTAAAATCTTAAAAGAAAGAAGCTTTTAAGAGAATTGCCTCAAACCAAAATAACAATTATCAATGCACTGCACAGGCCACCACCGTCATCAAGGTTAAGGGTTAGAGTTTGAGCAACTGGGTTATCCTATCAAGAAATAACTTGAAGGCCCCTGGGTGGCGCAGTGGGTTAAAGCCTCTGCCTTCAGCTCAGGTCATGATCTCAGGGTCCTGATATCTAGGCCCACATCCACATCAGGGTCTCTGCTCAGCAGGGAGCCTGCTTCCTCCTCTCTCTCTGCCTCCCTCTCTGACTACTTGTGATCTCTCTCTCTGTCAAGTAAATAAATAAAATACTTAAAAAATAATAACAATTAAAAAAAGAAATAACTTGAGAGGCTTAATATACATGTGATCCTCTCAAGAGTGATATAGCAAATGAATGTTTATTAAACATATGTAATTAAGCATTATAGTAATTTCCCCACTTTTTGTATTTCCATTTGAAATAAATCCTAAATAGTTGATGTTTATATTATAATACCTCATAATAACATAGATATGAATTTTATGCAAGAATATTTTCATTTTTCCATGGAGAAAGCACATAAATTTCTCTCAGTTATGAAGTCAATCTTTAGTTTTTGGCATTTAAGTAATGATAGTGCCTAGAGTTTTTGAATTATTTACTACATGTTTTCTAAACTAAGCACATTATCCATATTTTCTCAGTAAAACCTTAGAACACCTCTTTGAATTGAGGACACTGAGCCTGAGAGTATATAATTTATCCAAGGTCAAGAATTTGGTAGTTTACCAAAGCAGAATTTGAATTCAGATTTGTATAACCTCAAGTCTTGTCCTTGAAATGATGCTATACGTCTTTCACATACATTAACTTTTTCTATGAGAACTTATTTTGTTACTGTAGGATTAGAACATACTTGAAATCATATAGATTTTTTTAAAGGTAGAATGATACTTTAAAATTTTTATATGAAATCAGGAAAGGTATCAAAAAGTTAAAATGAAATATTTCTATATTCCTTCCATCTTACATTCCTAGGGATGTTATGTCTAATGATATTAGACAGGATTATAAATTATATTACAAAGATTAACTAAAGCTCACCAATCATTCATTGTCTTAGAGTATTCACTTGACTGTAGATAAGATCTTTTGAGTAATAAGAACTTACTGTGTTATTATATAGATATATGAAGCTCCACATTACCATACAGAATAAAGCAGATGGCAGATGTTTCCAGTTATGCATGATGATATTAACATGACAAAATCCATATCAGCCCGCAACTCATCTAAAATTCCATTACCTCATTATTGATTAATTCCTTCAACTTTACATTTACTTGAGATGAACTTGACATATATGTCTACTTTGTCTATTTATTCCAGAATGTTCTACCTGTCAAAATGAAGGTATCTGATGATGTTCTTTCAATGAGGAGAAATTTACATTAACACATTTGCCCTTGATAGAACAACACATGCATAGTAAAGTCCTATTCATTCTAATAAAGACATTACACATGTGACAGTGATGTAAGTAATTATTTTCCTGGACTAAAATTATAGAAATCTTCAAATTCTACAAAGGTGCTTAGTGCCTTTTTTTCTGTTTTCCCTTTTATAGTTTTGTTCCAGACAAAAAGCTATAGGGAGAAAAAAAAAATCCCTGTGCCTTAAATATTGTAAACATTTTGGAAATCTCTAGGGTGGAAAAATGAAACATCCCTGAGGTTTCTTTGTAACAGTATTGACAATGGAATGCCAATACTCTTTTGACTATTTCTTGAAAGAATAAAGCTATATATACTTTTAATTATCAGAGAATTATAAGATTTACCTATGTAAGTATCTTATATTGTGCATTCATTGATTGATATATTTTAATATATTTTTGGTTTATTTTCATAACTTAATAAATGGTCAAATGCTAAATGATTGAAAAAGTCTATTGGGTAAGTGTTATTTACAAAAAAAATCTTGTTTTTTGAAGCATGGAGAAAACTTCAAAAGTAATAAATTTTTAATGCACTTCAAAAGACATATTAATCAGATAGTTGAAGATGAGGAACTAGAATGTCTCAGCAAGGTGAATTACTCATTTGAAGTGTGACGTTCAGAAAAGAATATAAAACATGATCAATGGAAGATGTATGAGGCCCTGTTCCTGGAGAAGAGATTTTTTTTACGTGGTATGAATCAGCATGCCACACGGAGTTAGAAGGAGGAACAGTAAGTTAGCTTGATGGCTAAGGAAACAAAATAACATATTCAGTCAGCATCTACTGGATGTCACTTTGCCCAGCACATTTCTGATTCTTTTATTGTTTCAGCTAATTGATTTCTTATGCCACCCTCTGTGAAATACCCCATTTCACAAGAAGAAAGTACAGACAACAACATTACTCCCACTACTACCACTCTTATCTCTCACCCACCACCACAACCACCATGGCCACTGTGACCACAAACACATCCACAACAACTCTGTTTAATGCTGTTACGCCTGTGACTCCCACCACCACCCTGGTCTACCATGACTACCAGTCTAATCCAAGCCATCATCAACTCTTCATTTTGTTACAGCAAGCTTAGTCTAATTGGTCCTCTGCTGCTACCAACACACACCTACAAGTTTATTTGCTACACAGAAGTCAGAGAAATATCTCAAAATATAAATCTAACCACATAACTTCCTCATTTAAAAATCTAGTATCTTCTCTATTAACAACAATCCAAATCCTTCACTATGCCCCCAGCACTCTGTAAGATCTAGCTTCTGCTCACCTTTTTAAAAGTAAAACTGTCAGGGACAGTGCATGATCCGACCTTCCCTCCATGCCCAAGCCACCAGAAATTCTGGTGGAGGTACCTGTGAATGTGAATGAAAGCCCAGAGGGGCTTTCCCCGCCTAGAATCCAAAAAGCCACTTACCCTGTGGGTCAGGGCAATATGTCCTTGGTGTGCTTATTCAAGACATAGTTCCATTTAACCCTCCTCCTGGTAATCATATCTCTGTATCTCTTATCTGTATTTCTTGATCCGTGTGCCTCAATGGTCTCAACTTCTGTGAGTTTAAGCAATCACTCTGTACCCTGCAGTAACAATACTAATCCTGTCTCTAGGGTGGGTGCAAAAGCAGTTAAAGATTTAACTGCACCACCCAACTTCCTCACTTGGGAGTAATAAAAGACTGGGACCCTTGACAGTCAAGAGAGAAAAAAGCCATGAGACAGAGAGAGACTGAGAGCCCACTGAGAGACTGAGAGACAGAGAGTTAAAGGCAGAGGGCCTGCAAGGAAGCAGCAAGAGAGCCTTAGAGGAGAGAGCAGGAGAGCTGGCAAACAGCAAGAGATCCTGCTTTGACAGACCTCCTGGCTCGGGTGTGTTTTTGGCCGCCGACACTCATCATCCTGCTCGACCCCACCTTTTTACCCTGGCTGGACCAGGGGAGAAACCCCAAACCTCATAGCCCAGGAAGGAGCTACATAAAACCTGTAATCTTCTGCTTCCTACACAAAGTTCACTTACTTCAAGAATTTTTCAAGTGATACTGTTTTTGCCTACAATAATTTGTCCTCAATTTTCCATGACTCATTCCCTCACCTTATCCAGGGGCCTATTAAAGACTAACTTTGACAAAAGATTCTCCAAAGACTAAATGGTGCTATTGTTTTAGAAGGCATCATCCTTCTTCCCCTTAAGCCTTGACCTGCTTTAATTTTCTTCAAAGTGCTAATAATGCCATGATATGGGTAGCTAAGTTATGAGCTACTATTGTGTACCAAGCAGTGTCTTAAGCTCTGAAGATACAGCAATGAACAAATAAGCTACATATCAAAATACAAAACTCTATCTTTATAAAATATACATTCTAGTCTCCAAAAGAAGACAAATACACAGGAAAAATTATAAAGTTAATGTTATATTAGAAATAAAATTGTGATTTTTGTCTGGCCATTAGAATATAAGCTCCATGAAGGCAATTAACATGCATCATTTACAATGAAATGTCAAGTTTTCTTGGACTTACTGGATCTCTGGGGCCAGGTCCCAGAGCTGCTTGCATGGTGTACTATTTGAGTTTGTTTGATTGACTTCGTCTTTGCAGTCCACAGAAAAGAGATAACTTTCTGAGTCACTCAGAAAATGAATCACAGCAGCACATCCTTATGTGGCTTGTACAATTTCCAATATTGAAAAAGTCCATCAAGGAACAGACTTTAAGATTTTTATTTTATTTTATTTTATTATTTTATTTTATTTTATTATTTTATTTTATTTTATTTTATTATTTTATTTTATTTTATTATTTTATTTTATTATTTTATTTTATTATTTTACTAAGGTATGATTGACATACAAAAAAGTTTTACATACTTTATTTTATTATTTTACTAAGGTATGATTGACATACAAAAAAGTTTTACATACATAACCTTGATGAGCTTGAAGCACACATGAAGCACACATGAAAATGTGACCATATATGTCCTAAACTTATCCATCACCTCTATAAGTTTTATCGCATCTTTTTTTATAGAACGTTTAATGTAAGATCTACCTTCAACAGACATTTAAGCATACAGTACATTAGTATTAACTATACGCACTATGCTATATACAGTAGATCTTTAGGACTTAGTCATTTCCGTAAGTGAAACTACATATCAACACTTTCGTGATTCTTTATTGCCCCAGCCCTTGGTAACCACCATTCTACTCCCTGCTTCTGCAAATCTGACTATATTAGATTCCTGATATAGGTGATTATCATGAACTATTTGTTCTTCTATGTCTAGCATAGCTCACTTAGCCTAATGTCTTCTAAGTTCATCCATATTGTAGTCAATGGCAGGAGCATTGTTCTTACTCTGTTATATATAGGGACTATAAGAAGCAGTCAGTTACCTTTCATGGGAAGACAATATCCTAAAAACCTCAGTGCTAGGACAAGAAAGTTAACAGTGTAGTGTATTTGTCCTCTTCTGTCACACAATAACTACCAAAATAGGTATCTGCAACATCTCACATTCATGTTCTTATTAGCAAGATGCAATCATAGTAATAGGTCACCATGGTATTGCATCAATCAAAACAAAACAAAACAAAACAAATTAGCACAGTGCCTTAGTATCTATAGGTAAAAAATATTTATGTTCTTATACACAAAACTGGCCCAGTGTTTTAGAATCTCTATGTTTCTGTGATAAGGTGTCAAAAAGTCTCAAAGTCCTTGCCATATGAAAAAACAGATCAGTTTTTGTATTTTATTTTAATGTTGAAAAAGCCCCAAATGTCTAGATCAATATCTATCCCCAGTGCCAGGTATATTTGCTCAAGTTAAACATACTCAAAGATATATACACCCAAACACATTTGGAGGTGCAACTACATATGTTTATGAAAATTCATTGAAATTATCTCAATCTATCTGTCTTTTGCAAAGACAAAAGAAAAATAATAGCAAATGGTATGCATTTTTTTACATCTTTGATGGCACTCATCTCTACAGTTGTCTGAGAAATGCAGTAGAAGTTTTGTTTTACTATTTTGATAGAAAGAGAGAGATCCCAGGGCTCCACTTGACTCTTCCTCACCAGGAACTGGGAAAAAAATGTGGAGCTTCTGTCAATTGCTGAGCACATAATTCTAGCTCTACATTCAGGAACTGGGCGGATAACTACAGACAATGTTCACGGTACAGGTGGGTGCATCTTGAGTTGGATTCAACCAAAACTTAAATGCCTAGGCCCTACTTAGCTTCTATGTTGACTGATTGAGAGTGGCATGCTTTGGTCTCTTTAGACTAGTGTTAACTAAAGAGGGTTTCTAATAATGAATGAACTTTCTACACAGTTCCCTGTCTCCTGGAGCAAATATTCTAATAATTTGCCATAGATTTCTTCGAGGGAGGCTGTGCGGAAGATTTACATCATATACCTCTAATGTTTCACAGGATTCTTTCTAAGAATAATAGCCTTATATTCATTTAAGAAACTTTGGGACTGTATAATAATTTAAACCTGAGATGTGGGTGAGAGACCATGATGATAGTCCAAGTATTATTTCACCATACATGAAGCCTCCTTCTCAATTACACATCCAGCATATGATAGGACCTTGGCAGAAACAGTTTTGGGGAATTTTTGATCAATTTCTCTCTAAGTTTTTTTCTAATTTCTCCTTTTGTCATTTTGTGTGTGTGTGTGTATATATATATATATATATATATATATATATATATATATATAAAGATTTTATTTATTTATTTGACAGAGAGAGGAATCACAAGTAGGCAGAGAGGCAGGCAGAGAGAGAGGAGGAAACAGGTTCGCTGCTGAGCAGAGAGCCCGATAAGGGCCTCGTTCCCGGACCCCGAGATCATGACCCGAGCCAAAGGCAGAGGCTTCAATCCACTGAGCCACCCAGGCTCCCACCTTTTGTCATTTCTAATTCATTTAGCTTCTGTTTCCTCTGAGACAGAGATATCAGTCAACCGCATGAACAAACATTCACAATTATTAGTAATGTGTGAGCTAGTAAAAGGGGCAGCAAACTACACCTATAGGTCAAACCCAACATACTACTAATTTTTGGCATTTTTTTTTTTTGGAATACAGTTGTGTCTATTCATTTATGTATCAACAATAACTATCTTCTTGATGCAATGGCAGAGTAGTCTTGACAGAGATAATGTCTGTAAAGTTAAAAATATTTGTTATCTGACCTTTTGCAGAGAGTTCATCCACGACTTAACTAGTGTGTTGAATTCAGAATCTCTGGTATGTATATGCATATTAGTTCTCATACTATGCTTTTAAGGACCAAAAATCATCAGAATCCATCTCCACATACCTTCTTTACATTTTTGGTAATATCTTCTCACAAAATATTGAAACTATTCTGCTATGAAAACTTTACTCCAGCTTTGTCCAACCTCATCTTCTTCCAAACAAGCAGGAATTGACTTGAGTATAAAATTGGAGGCAACTAAGTGAGGTCAGGGGGCGGGGGTTGAAAAATATCTACATACCCAACAAAGTGCATGCCTTAAACAGATTATTATAAGACATTTAAGCAAAATATAAATAGACATGAAAGGAAGAGTAACTATTGCTGGCAAAAGAAATTCAGTAGGGTATGAAAAGTTGCTATAATCTAAATGATCTATACCTCCCATAGCACTCCAGTTCGATTCTTAAAGTCTCACACTTTAACAAGAATTCCCTGAGTTTCAAATAAAAGAGCAAGAGAAGATGATGACTCAAATGACATTACTGCAATCTTTGAATTTGATTCTTGGTTACTTTAGTTCTTCAGTGACTTAGAGATAAATTCTTTCAACACAGTCATAGAAAACTCTTATTTACCTAATCATTTCCTAGGTTGAGAAATCAAGAATCATTATTTTTTCTATAAGACTATAGGGATATTAGAAACAATCAGCCTGTCCCATAGCCCTTATATTCCTCATGCCGACAGAGTCTCACCTAGACACACTAAATATAGGTAGATTATATCAGTAACCATGGTTGAAAATTTAAGTAGCTCTTTTGCTACTATCTAGAAAAGATTGCCAATCTCATCTTCCAGTATCAGCTAGATCCTTTCTTCCAGTTATCCAATAAGGCCAAATAACCAGACATGAGTTTTCATCTCCTTGAGGTTTTATTGCCTGTAGCCACATTTGTCATCAATTTCTGATGACGTGAAGGTACTTTGAAGAAAAAAAGGAAAGGGAAAAAAATAAAGAAACTAGCCAATTGAAGTATTGAAGTATAAATGAAATTTACTCAAAGTTACTTGGATCTTTGGGTGGATCATGAAGTTGGGCATAGAGATTACTATATGGCCATATATCCCAACCTGGGAACATCACATCAAAGACCACAACTGGCAGGGCTACATAGAGTCACCACATCTGACACTGTTGATGTGGGCACTGAATACCAGAAACCTTCTTTAAAAAAAAAAAAAAAAAATTCGGCCCAGAAATCCAGGTGATTCAGTCATTATTTTCCAGGCTTGCACAAAGTATGGTGTTTGCTGCCTTCATTGCTCTTTTCTGGATGAGTATCTCATATTTAAAGTGGAGATGGAACCATTGAGAATTATTCTGGCTAAAAGAGAGACTAGGAAAGCATTTTTCTTTTTCTTTTTTCTTTTCTTTCTTTTTTTTTCTTTTTAACTTGTACCTTGGTGAGACCTAAGTAATGGTATGAGAATTTACTTAAACATAAATAAGGAGTATCCAAAACTTGTTATGTGACAGAAAACATGACAAATTTCCACCACCCCTACTGGAAAAAGATGGAACAATGAAACATAATTTTGACATCTTTATAATTGTTTTAGTGTATGTACTTTAGAAATAATAATGTGTTTGTTCCTCTTGAGTGAACCATAAAGACTGCACATCTGTTCCTTAAAGAACTTGACATGATCTGGCTCAGTAATTTTTATGGAGTGATAGTTGTTCTTTAAAACATTAGCGAACATATTGTAATGCAAAAGGTACTGAATGTCTATGTCTGTATTACAGAGTCTCTTAATTCAATTTCACATTGATTACAAATAGGT
Source organism: Spilogale gracilis (assembly GCA_004023965.1). Classification (NCBI taxonomy): domain Eukaryota; kingdom Metazoa; phylum Chordata; class Mammalia; order Carnivora; family Mephitidae; genus Spilogale; species Spilogale gracilis. The sequence continues at coordinate 104,325 of PITA01002292.1, read as the reverse complement.
ACTATATTTCTAATTTCAGTAACAGGTAGTATTTATATCCATTGGCCTAAGTACTAACTAAAGAGCTTTTGTGTAAATCTAGAGCAAAGCTGCTTAACTCACAACATATTCTTTAATATTATCTCATTCTCTCTCATTTTATTGAGCATTATATATAAATATTCTTCTATATATCTTCTCATGGCTAATAAATTATATGCTAATAATAAAAATGCTTAACATTTGATTTCAGATTTTAATCAGTGGTAATGGAGAACATAATTACTAAATAAAAGAACTAGAGATGAGACTAGTTAGTCAGAAGGAACATATTTTCTTAAGAAACATTCTTTTTGTAATGGGTTTCTTGGTAATAAGACCTAAAGAATTCAGCCATCCTGGACTAATTCTGGGATTACTATCTATTTCCTTTATTACTTTGATGCGCACTTCAGTATCTCATGGATTCTAGGAGTAGTTATTTAACTCATCAACATACAGTGACATTTTGTTAGAAAGTAAAGCAAATCATTTTAGAAAATAAAACTAAAGTTTTCAGTCACCATTTTAAATGTGTATTTTCATTAAGCATGCTCTGGGCCTGAGTGTAGAATTTTAGCTCTAATCTCTGAATGGAACAGGACAAAAATATATGGTTTTTGTTTCTTAAATATTTCTCTGTAAAGTATATTTCCTTATTTCATGCCTTTATTATTTGGCTGACAAAGAAATTACTGCCCTAATAATGTGGACAGTACTAATTACAAGGGAAGTGTGATTGATTGCACTCGAAACAAATGTTAAAATGTTTTATGAATACAGGACATTTTATCAAATCAATATATTTAAAAAGAGAAGATCATTATATATAATATATATAATGTGTATATATGTGTGCATATATATATAATGTCTTGGCCTATTAGTAACCAGCCTTGTGGCTGGATTAGCCCTTGAGGTTCTTACTATGAATGCAAGATGCCCCTCAGCAATAACCACCAAGACACTTTGAACCCATAGGTCTATTGCTTAACAAGTTGTGGATCACACAAGGCACACCTAGGGGCACACGGTGGGGTCTGGGTGCACACAGGGGGAGTCAGAAAGTGAGAGTGTATGGTCTGGGGTTCTGTTTTCATTAGGGTCTGGGGTGAACCTAGAATTTCTTAGGCTCAGTCATTATTGGTGAATATAATATGAGAATATGGGCCACCTAGGTGGCTCAGTGGTTACATATCTGCCTTCAACTCACATCATGATCCCAGGATCAGAGATCCAGCCCAACATCTGGCTCCCTGCTCAGTAGGAAGCCTGCTTCTCCCTCTCTCACTGTGTTACCTCTCTTGTTGTGTCTGTGTCAAATAAATAAATAAAATCTTTGAAAAAATAAAACAAAATGAGAATAGAGATTTTTTTTTTTTTTTTTTTTTTTTTTAGATTTTATTTATTTACTTTTGCACTCGCATGCTTGAGAAGGGGAGGAGTATAGGGAGAAGCAGATCCGCTCAGCGAAGAGCCCCATGCTGGGCTTGATCCCAGGACTCTGGGATCATGATTTGAGCTGAAGGCAGATGTGCTTATCTGACTGAGCCACCCAGGTGCCCTAAACTGAGAACAGGAATTTAAAACACAGGAACAGCAAAAACAAGTAGCCCCAATAATCACTTACAGAAATTCGAAAGCAAGGGAGCCTGGGAAAATAGCAAGCTTCCTGGCTCCTTATTGATTATGTGGCTGGAAGTGTGTTTGTTCTAGACAGCCATCTTGTAAATGGAGGCTCCAGCAATCAAAGATTAAGTCGGGCACTTGCATTAAAAAAAGGAAAACCAACTGTCAGAGCTTACACTACAATACATATCAAAATTGACATCAAATTGGACAAGAGTCCTTATCATGAATGCAGACAATAAAGAAGGTCATCCTCCTCATCCTGACTTGTCCCATACCCTTGCACCTGGGTCCTTGTGCCAAGATCTCCTTTGTATTGAGCCAAAAGAAATGGCTAAGTTTTGACAGTTTTTAACAAAAAATAAGTGTTGATTTCCTACAGTTCAATTTAGTAAATCTAAAACCATGATCATTCCATAGGAATATAATAATCTTGACATCAAATCAGAAGTTCTCCTTTCCTACTCAGACTTTGGCTGCTATCACTATAGTCAAGAGTAATAAGCAAACATGTTTTATGGAATAGAATATCTTAAATCAAGAATTTATGTTTTTATGGGGCACCTGGGTGGCTCAGTAATTAAATGTCTTCCTTCGGCTCAGGTCATGATCCAGGAGTCCTGGGATCCAGCCCGGCATTGGGCTTCTGTCTTGGCATGAAGCCTGCTTCTCCTTCTGTCACTCCTCCTGCTTGTGTTCCCTCTCTGGCTGTGTTTCTTTCTGTCAAATAAATAAATAAAATCTTAAAAAAAAAAAAAAAAAGAATTTCTGGTTCTAGAAGGCCTTCCACCTATTAACTGTATTATCTACTTACTCATTTTTACAAGGAAAGAAACATTTCTATCATTCATATGATCATTGCCTCTCCCATTTGCTGTGAGTAAAGAAAATTTACTAAGGATGTAACTTTGCTATAATAAAGAACATCTCTGGTAGTGTAATTTTAGAAAACGTGTGTGCAAAGGGAATGGAAAGAAGACAAAGGAAGTGTAAAATTGAGATCATTCTAACTTCAATAACATTTCCTTTCTAACATGAAGCCTAAGAACAAAAAAAAAAAGTTTAAAGACAAGTCCCAACAGTTTATACTTTATTCAATCTGGGGACAGTTCTCTATATGACTGTATTTCAAATATCACACTTTATCTCCAAAAGTTTACTCCTTTAAAATAATTGGCTTAACTATGTCAAAATAATATGTTTTCTAATGTTTCATTATGTGTTTCTCTTTTTCCCAAAAGAAAAAGAAAGAGAAAGAAAGAGGAAGAGGGAGAGACAACAAAAGAGAGAGGAGGATAAGATGGGAGGAGAGAGAGACAAAGAGAGAGAGAGAGAGAGAGAGAGAGAGAGAGGAAGGGAGGATTGAGGGAGAAAGGAAGAGAGGGGGAGGGAGGTAGAGAGAGGGATCATACAGCAAGATTTCCATAAATGTAGAAATCTTTGTTACAAAGCAATTCTCATGACCAATAATGTTCTGGATTTTATACCCTTTTATCTCTCTCGTCTGTTACCAATTGAAAGACTTTCTTTTGTCGTCAATCTTTTCTGATCACTCCAGGCTCTTGCTTCCATATGATTTCTACTACCCAACATTTTGTGTCAGTTTTGTGTTTTGTGGCGCTGCTTTCCTGTCAGGTGAGCTAGTCGTCATTGATTATAGAGCATGCCGCTGGGAAATGTGCTTTTCCTCACACGTGTCCTTCCTTCTGGATGCTAGCCAATGTGAGTAATTCTTCTTTGTCTTGTGTCATGCCAGTTCCTGTTGCCTTTATTAGAGGTGGTCAACTGATAAGTGTGGTAATTTGTGGGCAAGAGACTTACCAGAATGTGGCCATCGGCATGACTATGATTTGTGTGATTTTCTGTGCATAGAGAGAGATGACACTGATAGAAGTTATAATAATTTTCTTAATTATTATCATAATTTGGCTTTGAAATAATAATGAAAGTGCTGCAATACCAGTCTGAGCATACCTCACATTTTGGACATTTTGTAGTATGCAAAATATCGTACTATTTTGCAATTCCAGAAAGGTGATGTATGTCAAAGTGCCTGATACCCTACAAAGAAATTACTTCAAAATAGAGGAGGCTTTGGGGATGCCTGGGTGGCTCAGTCGGTTAAGCATCTGCCTTCAGCTTAGGTCATAAATCCGGGGTCCTGGAATAGAGTCTGGAATTGGGATTCTTGCTCAGCAGAGAGCCTGCTTCTCACTCTGTGTACGGCTCTCCCTGCTTGTGTTCTCTCTCTCCCTTTCTCTCTGACAAATGAATAGATACTTAAAAAAATAAACAGAGGGGGTTTCCTTACTTTTTAAATTTTCCTTGTGGCTTGTTGTATTCCATAGGAGGAAACCATTTTATCAAATGGGCAGAATTTGTTGCAGTGTGATTAGAATTTTTTTTTTTTAATTCAAATACAGTATCTTGGGGTGGCCAGGAAGATCCTGTAGCTGTTTGGTTACTTTAAGTTTCTTTAAAAAAAAAAAAATGGTGCCATTTAATTCAGCACCCTCATCCAATTTCAGTTTCTTTAGAGCATTAGTCTCTGTTTACTCTTTGGATTGGAGACCTGTATTTGGTTTTATCTGGAACTTTTCTACCTGCCCCTTTCATTTCATCAACCTTGTTCTGTAGCAAGAGCTTCCAGGCAACAGATTAGAGGGTATGACATTAAAGAAATGACTGGTGCCATCAGGATCTGCCATCAGAACTACTCTCTCTGACCGTAGGTGCGAAAATGCTTCCTCTCTCTCTATTGCAATCAGATATGATTCATTCACGGATACTACTGTTGTTTCTGTCCTCCAAATAGTTCATGTGCAGCTGTTTCGCTTCTAAGTTTTCTTCACAGAAACAGATATCCGCTGGCCAAATCTTTTCAAAATAACTTTCCATTTATAAATCCCAGTGGAGTCCACACAAGGCTCAAAAGTAGCGTCATGAATCCTTGCCAACCCAAAGAATAGAAGTGAAAATTAACTGATTCCTGTCCTTTCCCTTTGCCCTGAAATCACTAGCAATTCTAATTAGTCTCTCACCTTAAGACCTTTTTGATTTAAAAAACAAAACAGGTACAATGCTCTTGGGCTTCTCTAGTTTCCCCTCCAAAGAAACACAGGTGAGGTTAGTCTTTGCTTCTGAGACTCATCCCTGTTTTCACTGGAGGATTTGTCTTGAACTTTCTTTAACTTGAAGTTGAGAAGAATTTTCCCTTGCCCCCGTGGGAGTAGAAGGGTAATAGCACTCCTCTCGTTGCTGAGATTAATCTCTTCAAAGAATCTCCCTGATTTTTAGAGAGTCTTCCCTTACCATCCCAGAGATAGTTGCTCCTCTGATTTTGCTGTTTGGGTAAGTCTTGCACAGATTGCCTAACTCTTTAAAAAATAAAGCACTTACTACACATTTCTCCAGGTTTTCTAAAATTTTAAAAATACAGAAAGTCCTGTTCTATATCTTCTTATAGACACATTGGTCAGAATGTGGTTTGATTAAAAATAGAAAGATTTAAAAATGCTGAGACTTTGAAGTGTGTGTATGTGTATGTGTGTGGGATTTCACACTTCAGAGGAGTGGGTTCCTGATCCATAAGGACAGAACAGTAGTCTGTATATACGGAGCACTTAAAGGTATGTATCCCTGGAGACGCGGGATACATCTGGATAATTTTACCTGACAGCAGAAGTTCTGCAGATGTCTCTTCTACTCTTTTTGTTCCAAGTTTCTATTTGCCAAACAGCCTCATGATTTTAATTTGGCTTTTTATATAGATTAACTTATATAAGAAAATTTGTTGATCACGGTACATGAATCTGCTTGAAAATTGTATTTTTTTATTTCAATAAATTTCTGATTTTATAGGTAGCTCTCTTTGAATTTGATAATAACCCCTTTGAACATGTTAGACTATTCTCAATGAAGACCTGATATGTTAAATATTTTTTTCAAAAGGCAACTGCTTTAATAATGGATATAGCTGATTATAATAAAGAAAATTCAGATTTCATGATCTGTATATCTCTGGAACTCTCCACTCATTAGGCAAAGTTTTTTTCTTCCTAAGTTTGAGTCTCAAATTAAATAGTAGGGGAATACTAAAGAAAGAAATCTAAATTAAAAGAAAATTCAGAAGATGATTCCAAAGAGCAATTACCCTGGAGTTGTATTTAGGAAATAAACAGGATTAACTGCGTTAAGTAGAAATAGTAAATATACATGAAGAAAATGGCATCCTTCATACTGAAGTTTCTAGAAACTCCAAGTCATTCTTTATTTCATTTTTTAAAAGATTTTATTTGTTTATTTGACAGAGAGAAACAGGGAGAGAGGGAACACAAGCAGCGGGAGTGAGAGAGGGAGAAGCAGGCTTCTCACCAAGCAGGGAGCCCAATGTGAGGCTTGATCCAGGGACTCTGGGATTGTGACCTGAGCCAAAGGCAGATGCTTAACATCTGAGACACCCAGGCACCCCTTTATTTCATTTTTTTAAATGGTCTAAATCTCATTCATCATGGTCAAAAAATTGTAATGTCTACTCAGGTTTAAGTTTTATTTTGTGATGTTTTGTTTTTAAAGATTTTTATTTTATTAATTTGACAGAGAGAAACACAGCTAGAAAGGGAACACAAGCAGGGGGAGTGAAAGAGGGAGAAGCAGGCTTCCCCCGCAGCAGTGAGCCTCATGCAGGGCTTAATCCGGGGACCCCTGGACCATGACCTGAGCCAAAGGCAGGCACTCAACGACTAAGCCACCCAGCGCCCCTCAGGTTTCAGTTTTGTAGCTGATAAACACTATTATCTTAAACTAATGATTTTCTGGAAATTTACTAATGATCCCATTGTGTCCTAAAAGAAAATTATAAGCATATTCTCTGTATATTAAATAAGAATCATAAAAATATTTGTATACCAGCATTAATTATATTTATGTTTAAAAGACAAGAACAACCAGCTCAGTTTAGAATTATTCTGTATGGAGCTTTAAAATGTTGTTTTAAAGTTGCCTTAACACTTTTCTTTTTCTATAAGATTATTGATATGGGAGTTTAAAATTTAGCTTTAACTAAAAATAAATGAATGACTCTTAAATATTCTTTGAGGTAAAATCCTACAAAAAGCTCAGAAAATTTTATTTCATATCCTTAATAAGAATCCATTAGGTATCTCATAAGATAAAAAGCTATTTTTATATCTATGAATCAATCTATTTTTGACAAATACATTTAACATGAATCTGGTGTTCACTCAGTTTAAGAGAAATATATTCTTCATATAATGTTTAACTATTATTGGACTTTTTAAACTTTTGGATTGTAAAGTAATTTGGCTATCTTTTATTATAAATAATTCATGCATCCTTGTATATGATAAATGTGTAATCATAATGCCAATTTACTATGATATCAAGTTATCAATAGCTCTTTGGAAGGATAAAAAATATCCTGTATTCTGAATAATAACATAACAATCACGATTTTTTAGAAAAATGCTATTAAGAAGAAATAAACATTTGTTTACATACATATTCTAATTAGCCCAAATTCATCTACTTAATTTAAATGATGCTATAGAGAGTAATTTGTTTTAAAAATAGGTTGCCTCATACATTAGATTTTAACGGTAATCTGTCCATTTTGATGAGGTCTGGTGGATTAAAAAAATAATATTTTTAAGAATTCACAAGGAAATTGAACATTTGGAATCTTCCAAAACACTAATATAACTACCTAGTTCAGGGCAAATTGTTATGGAGCACTTAAATTAATCATTTGACATAATATGTGAATGAAACTATAAAGGAAAAAAGGTATCTAAATTACCCTATTTAATTATAATGTACTTTTTAATGTTGGTTTCACGATTCTAACACAAAGCACTAATTATGTGGATATAGTTTGTGGAATATGAGGAAATTTTCTTATTCATCCTAGTCTAGTTTCTTTAATCCAGTCATTTTGAGACATAGCTTCTTTAATCTGAGTTGACACAATACTGAATGATATGTTACTCACTATCACTGAAACATTAATTTGTCCAACAATTTTGTTTGTTTAATAATTATGATTTTAACAAATAGAATGAATGTGAGAGGCATGTTTCTTGAGAGATTCAAGGTACTCATTCCATAGAATAGCCTACTAAGGTGAGAGAAATCAAAGGATATTGAATCTGTTTTCCCTCAATACATTATCCTAAATAGAATCTGATTCTTTCATACTAAGAAACTATCAATTCTCTTATCTGTTTTCTGGACTTTTGATTAGAAAAGCAAAATTAGAGGGGTGCCCGGGTGGCTCAGTGGGTTAGGCCTCCAGGCTCCTGGAATCCAGCTCCACATCGGGCTCCCTGCTCAGGGAGATCCTAATTCTCCCTCTCCCTCTGCCACCCCCACTGCTTGTGCACTCTCTCCTCGGTCTTTTTTTAAGAAAACAGAACTAGTAACATACTAAATCACAGTTTTTTATTGTATGTCTTTTTAAACTAAAAGTAAATCAATATGAAACTTGCATTTTTTTTATAAAATACTATAGAAATCTGTTATGATGATTTCAATTCTGAATACACTAGATAGCTTTTTTGTTTGTTCTGCATTATGGCTTTAAATAAGGTAAATATATGATTAAAATAGATGTATATTATGAGCATTTGCTTTTTCCCTAAATCTATCTATATATCATCTATATATAACAGTATAATTTAAGAATGTAAATATGTAGGTATGTGTGCATATATACTATGTATTATATACCTATACATTAGAAATGTCATAATAGATGTATCTTAAGTATTTATAATAAAATAGTAGAACTTTGTGGTTTCCTATTTACAAATATTAACTTTTCCATGAACATTTTTATGTTATTAGATGACTGATAACAGTTTATTGAACAACCATTTCCAGCAAGAAATTCAATATGTTTAAATGTGGGAAGGTAAGTTAGTTATTGCCTAGGATGATTTGTGTGAAAATAATGTCATGAAGCAGTAGCAATCAGAAGTTTTATTCCAGAGAGGATATTAAATTATGTTTTATAAAACATTCTTTATTTCCACTTTATTGAGTTTTTCTCTTGAATTTGGCTCATTTTCCTCTATATTTCTCATATTATTTCACCTGTTTGACATTTGTATTCACTGGTAACTATAGAAATATGATTGAGGAAAACATATTGAAAGAGACATTTTCAGATATATCATTGAAATAAACCTGATATTTTGTTCCTTCTCCAGCCTTAAAATATAACTACTTTTATTTGAATTTTAATTATTAAGAATATTAAGTCCATCCATTTTTTTATTTTACTTTATACAGTAATATATCTGACAAGTAAAGTATACAGAAATTTATGGCAAGAAATTTCTTAGTTCATTTTATTCAGGAAAGCCACAGAATTTCAATTTAAAAATAACTAATTAGATCTTAATATAGCTATCTTAATTTAATAACTGTTTTAGACTATCTTTAATCAAAATCCAATTGAAACTAGGGAAGAATTTTTGTTGTGAGTTCCTTTATATAAATATTTGAGATAGCACATCAATATTCCTAAATAACTCACTTCTTTACATTAGTAAACAGACTGGATATAAAATTGAAATATGAACTTTCATTACAAAATAAAATTATAAAGCTATTTACTTAAAATTATTGACTAGCAATGCATTAAGAATGCATTAGAGAGCATTTAGGAGAGTTATTTCTTAAATAATTGGATTTCAATTCATGAATGTCTATTATTTATGAATTTCAAAATATTATACATCATAAATAAAAATGTCATTTAAAATAATAAATTATTCATATGGATTAAATGGTAACATTGGCAAAGTATTACACCACACTGCTAATAAAGTGAAATAAATTAGTGAAACTAGACTCTTTACTGTCCGGAAGTAGCTTCACATGGCATACACATATTTAAATACATTTCTATAGGATTCACTTTTTTTATTGTTTCTTTTTCTCATTAACATTTTATCCATTATAATTCATGTCTATCCTTTTTTCTTTTGTTTCAGCATATGATATCTCTGGACAGTTAAAAAATGAGATCTTTGTACTATTACTTAAAATCATTTTAATTTTTTTATCAGACCAATTGATCATTACAATTTGTCAAACCATTCTTACCAATTTTTCTACATATGGCAAATATTTATTGATATTGTTAACATGATGCCTGAAAAACTTAAGCAGCAATAACTATGTAGCTAGGTATTTGCTTTAAGTGCCTGCATATTAAAATAAGTGTAGATACAAATTGTTTAAGAGAAAATATTTGGGTCACCTGGGTGACTCAAAGTTAGTTAAACGTCTGCCTTCAGCTCCGGTCATGATCTGGGATTCTGGGATCAAGCCCAGAATCGGAATTCCTACTCAAGGGGAGCCTGCTTCACTCTTTCCCTCTGTCAGCCGTGTGCTCGCTCGCTCTCTCTCAAATAAATAAATAACAACTTAAAAAAAGAGAAAATGTTCAAGGATCTTAACGTAGTATTCCAATTGTCTCAAATATACCATATAAAATGCTCTTTTGTGATTCTTTTTAAAAAATGCTGTATATTCTGAGAGTTTCCTTATACCACACTCAGTCTCACTTTTACAACTTTGCTTATGATTTTCCTCTTTGATTAAACCAGATTCTTTATCCTTGTATATATAAATATTACACTTTCATTATAACAAATATTGTTATCCCAGAAGATGGAGGATTCCTGACTGCAGCTCATTAGATCGAGACTGTGTCTATTGTACCAGAAACAATTTATTTCTTCTATCCATTCTCTAGATGTGATCTTTTCCTATCTTTCTTAACATCTTGATCCATTAATTTTTCTTAACTCTTGAATACTCAGTGTTTCTTTCTCTTTTTTTATGCTATGTACTTAAACCAATAATATGGTAAAACCTAGTGACTCAAAATAACAATAGTAATAAAAACATTACATAAACTGAAAAAAATAAAAATTTAGAACCTTAAAAGTTTTTTTCATTATATACCATAAAGTCTCTCTATATCTTTTCATTGCCTGTATCTTTCTAGGCATATGTAACCACATTCTCTAAAAAAAGAAAATAAAACATGCTATCTGCTCCTATTTCCTTACCCATCATATGTATGTAACCATATGCAGTCCGGTTCACTAATTCCAAACTAAACCTAAACTAATTGTCAAGTTACAAATGACAACAACAACAACAATAGAGAGCTTTCAGATATTCTTCTCATTTGAACTTTGATCATCATTTGACATTGCTTTAAATTCCATTGTTGAGACCCTTTCTTTCTGTTGTATTAATGATGCACTATCTTCTCTCTTGTTTTCTTTTTCTTTTATGATTTCCTTTACTTTCTTAAGAGTCTTCTCGCTCCAGGGGCACCTGGGTGGCTCAGTTGGTTAAGGGACTGCTTTCGGCTCAGATCATGATCCCAGAGACCAAGGATTGAGCCCAGCATCCGGCTCCTGCTCTGAGGGAAGCCTGCTTCTCCCTCTCTCACTCCCCCTACTTGTGTTCCCTCTCTAGCCTCTAGCTGTGTTTCTCTCTGTCAAATAAATAAATAAATAAAAATCTTAAAAAAAAAAAAGAGTCTTCTTGCTCCATATAAACTCCATAACCTTTCATAGAGTCCCATCAATACCCCAATCATTTAATCATTTTACTCTAAATGCTTTTGGTTAGTGGTCTTTTATAGATGTTAATTTTCACTGGTCCCATACATGGATCTCATTCTAAATTTTACTTTCTTATTTGATTACCTTCTTAATTCTTAATTCTAGTCATATTTCCCTATTAATAATTTTTCCAACCTTATTTTGTTAAAAGCCTGAATCCACTAACTTTCCTCCCAAACCTATCCAACTTAGATATTCTTAATATGACCACTATACAGATAGACCTTAAAAATAGAAAACTATTACATATCCTAAGCTATAAGTATTTTCTATGTCTCTCACATATGAGGAGTCACAATTTTCCTCTAGAAAATTTCCAAGTTTCCCATCACATTCCCTCTACCTAATCATTATTTCTCATTTCTTGCAATATTCTCTTAATGCCTCCCACATACTCAGTCTTAACTTTTGTCTAAAGTATATATACAAACCCTTCATGTTCAGTGTTCTGTAATTGTTTCCAATGACTTTGCAGTAATTCTGTTCTTTATTTACATAACATGCAAACCCTTTCTTAATCTGACTTATTTTTTCCTTCCCATTCAATTTCTGATGACTTCCATACTCATCTTCATAATCATTATAGAAATATTTGTAGGTTACTTGAGTGAATTTGCACATTCCTGAAATGTGCAACCTTTTTAGCCTAACAAATACAACCTTCCTTTCAAAGTCAGTCCAAAAGGCAACCTCAAGGAGAAGTTTCCATTGGCCTTTCAAGCAGAGGAGTCCTTTCTCTATACTACCAAGGTGTCATATTTGTCTCCATTAGAGCAATTTCAAATGGCATCAAACAGTGTTCTCACTTAGAAATTAAGCCTTGAGTGAAAACAGCAAATAACTCTAACAGTTTTCAAATTTGGGCCTCTGATCAAAACACAGTAAAACACATACATACACACACTCACAATGCAGGCTCACACACACAAATACAATTTACCATTAAGCTGCCCCGATGCTCACTTTTGAAATGTTATATATTGCTTACTTGTCTGGGCTCTAATGACATGAAGTGATAAAGCTGGGTTATAATTGTCTTTTTCTTTTTTATTTTTTTTTAAAGATTTTATTTATTTGACAGAGAGAAACACAGACAGAGAGGGAACACAAGCAGGGGGAGTGAGAGAGGGAAAAGCAGGCTTCCCGCCAAGTGGGGAGCCCGATGTGACACTCGATTCCGGGTCTCCGGGATCATGACCTGAGCCGAAGGCAGTCGCTTAACCAACTAGCCACCCAGGCGCCCCTATAATTGTCTTTTTCTATAAGCACCTAGCACAGTTACTGAAATATAAAGTTTTATCGTTGGTTGAAAAATGGATAAATATGTACATTTCTGGTATTCACAAAAGTATTATTTTGAATGACAGAAATTCTAATATATGAATGAATAAATACATTAATATGCATGAATGAGGAAAAGAATAAAAATAATGAAAGAATTTACTTTGACTTCTTTCTTATCTGATATTTTGCAGTGCTTGTTGTCTGTCATTTAGTACTGACTAATCTGGTGTATGCTTATTTAAGTATTGCACATGGGTAAATCTATCTACCTAATTGCATTGTATTTTCAATGAAGACTCAAACACTGCCTCATACAATATTTCTACACTACCTGCAAAAATACTATGCACATAAACATTTACTGAAAAACTACTATAAAACCAAATACCTCATAGATTAATTTTGCTTATTTTATGAACTTTTATAAGTAACTTTGTTATAAATGATTCCGAAAAAATATAGCATTTCATACTTCCCTGGCTGGGAAAAATTGCCATCATAACAAAATATAACAAATAGGAACCAGAAGAGAGACAAAGTATAATTGTTTCTTATTATAAAGTTGACCATCTGTTTCCACTTGCTGTGTTCTATACTTTTACTTTATTTTCTTCAGCAGGGTGGAAAACACCAGTATCATCTATTAAGTCAGCCAAATAATCTTAATATGTCCTCAGTGTATTTCATGCATCATACATGGATGATACTTTAAATAGCACAAGAAAGTTAATCAGATGTCTCAGATTTATAAATGGGGAAATTAGGAAGATAATGAACTGATAAATCTGTAATAGACCTCTTATAAAGACCAAGACATTTTGATTCTCTTCATTAAGACTTGTATCTCCTTAAAAGAAAACTATTTCTTAAAGTGAAATCCTCTGGAATTTTATGTGACCTATTTCCCAAATCAGAATTTCAAATAACAAATGAATGGTTAAAAAATAAATGTTATAAAAAAGATAAAGTAATTTTTCCTTATTAGGTACTTTGCAAAAAGTAAACAAAACATGTTATTTATTACATCTGTATATTTTCCAAGATAGCATGTGCTAAATTATTGAAAGTTTTCAAGAAACACTACATTTCGGGCTCCCTGCTAGGCGGGAAGCCTGCTTCTCCCTCTCCCACTCCCCCTGCTTGTGTTTCCTCTCTGGCTGTGTTTCTCTCTGTCAAACAAATAAAATCTTTAAAAAAACCACAAAGCACTACATTTGCTAAAATCAGAGTATAGATGTACAGAATAAAGTGACTTTCTTATATTAAAATAAGTTTTAAAATTCCAGATTTATTCCACATGTCATGCTAAAGTAATTTCAATTATTAATTTAATCATGTTAAAACCAGTACATTTTCAATATTGTTGTATTGATATATTGACATAACATAGCAAAAAAGCATAAAAAGAGTAATTTTTATGTAGCATTTTTATTTTATTAATAGGGTATATCTAAAAGATGATTTAGAATAAACAGAATTATAAGTAGCGAGAAAAAATAATTTTTTTAAAGATTTTATTTATTTATTTGACAGAGAGAAACACAGCTAGAGAAGGAACACAAGCAGAGGGATTGAGAGAGGGAGAAGCAGGCTTCCTGCTGAGCAGGGAGCCTGATGCGGGGCTCGATCCCAGGTCTCCAGGATCATGGCCTGAGCAAAAGGCAGTTGCTCAACCAACTGAGCCACCCAGGTGCCCCAACAAATAATTTTTAAAATAATCAAATTTGTGTTCTAGAATTTCAGAAAATATATTTCAGAATTATTCATTAGTATCGATTGAAAAATGTTCTTACCAATACTGATTTAAGGGAAAAGGAGAGATTTTTAATATGAATGAATTGGATGAATGAATGAAATTTAGTGAAAAAAGAAAAAAGTAAAAACATGTTATAACAACAAAATGGGGTTACACAGACTACAAATTAATTCAATGTTTGCAAAGAAATAGAGTCAGGAAAATTTTACAATTATCCATAAATATTAGCAAACTGCAAATGTGGTACAACGTCTAAAATTTCTTCATGATTTAAGTCAGTGGAAAATTGCTGAAAACAATAAAAATTATTTTTTACTTTGTTCAGACCAAAAACATGAAAGAGACTAGATTGAATTACTGCTTTGGTAAATGTTAAAATACTAACTGATTTAGTAATTATAGATACTTCGACTATTTAGTTATACATTCTACAAAAAGGGGATAAGGAAGATAACTTTGAGTTAAAATTTTTAGTGATTGTCTGGTTTGGGTTAACTTTAGATAATTTCAATGATATGCACAAATTACTTCACTATTACTTCACTTCTCCTTTGTACTATTATTACTATACAAATAATGTATTTATATTGAAGTCCATCAAGATAATATTTCCTTATACTGGTATTTTAAAAATTAAACAGGAGAAGGGTTACATTATACTTACTCTGTATTTCAACTTGTATATGTAATTAAACTTACAGGTATACTTTTTTATTTATATGGATGTAAGTTACTGTCTAATGTACTTTCATCCTGAAAATCTCACTTAATACTTCTGGTAGGTCTGCTTGTATACTGACAGATATTCTGTCTCTGTTCTGTTGGCCTGAATTTTTCCTTTGTTGTTCAGGGATCATTTTACTGGATATAGGATTCTTGGTTTTCCATCGTTTTCTCCCATATTTTGAATATGACATCCTATTGCCTCTGGATTCCATGATTTCTTATGAAAAATTGTCTGTTACTCTTATTTAAAATCCTTTGTACATGATGAGTTGTTTTCTCCTGCTGCTTTCAAGATCTTATGAAGTTACCAGTCAAATTGAATTAGGGTCCACCTTAATAGCCTAATTTTAACTGAATTAACTTTTTTTTAAAAGATTTTATTTATTTATTTGACAGAGAGAAACACATCTAGAGAGGGAACACAAGCAGGGGGAGTGAAAGAGGGAGAAGCAGGCTTCCTGCCGAGCAGGGAGCCTGATGGGGGTCTTGAACCCAGGACTCCGGGATCATGACCAATCCAAAGGCAGACGCTTAACGACTGAGCCACCCAGGCACTCCTGAATTAACTTTTTAATAACCTTATTTCTAATACAGTCACATTCTGAGGCACATTTGTATATAACATGGCAATGGGCGGGCAAAATTCACCTCAGAAAATTCAGTAAGTATATATGCAAAGAAAATTAAACTCTCATAATTATTATTTTTTTTACAAAAACTAGCTTAAATCATTATTACTAGTAATGACAGTTAAAGAGATAAGATACAGTTCTAAAAGATTATTTAAAAGATTACCAGAGTCGACAAGACAATGAGGAAGTATCAGGCCAGCATCAAGGTAAGAACTCTCCGAGCGCCTGGGTGGCTCAGTCGTTTAGTCTTGGCCTTCAGTTTAGGTCATGTTCCCAGGGTTCTGGAATCGAGCACACATCTAGCTTCCTGCTCAGCGGGAAGCCAGTTTCTCCCTCTCCCACTCCCTCCAATTGTGTTCCCTCTCTCCCTGTGTCTCTCTCTATCAAATAAAACATAAAATCTTATATTAAAAAAAGATAAGAACTCTCATGCTTGGGGCGCCTGGGTGGCTCATTTGGTTAAGCAACTGCCTTCGGCTCGGGTCATGACCCCGGAGACCCAGGATTGAGCCCCACATCGGGATTCCTGCTCGGGGGGAAGCCTGCTTCTCCCTCTCTCACTCCCCCTGCTTGTGTTCCCTCTCTAGCTGTGTTTCTCTCTGTTAAATAAATAAAATCTTCAAAAAAATTAAAAAAAAAAGAACTCTCATGCTTAAAAAGCCATTTTTAACCTCTAAGAACATTTGTATTCCTAGAAGTAACAGTTATGGCACTGAGTTCTTCTTTTGAAAGCCTCCCTGAACATCAGTACAATAATCTTAAAGATAAGGCATAGGGCCAGACAAAGACTGGAAACGTGTAACAGACCCACAGAAGAATAATGAATTGGAAGAGAGCCATATCTCCTGTAAATGTTTAGTTTATTTTCATATTTTATTGATTGTTCAAGAAAATTAAAGCTTTTAAACAATTTAAGAAGCTTACATACCAGTATCATTGCAAGGAACCTGACAGAAAGAAATGGCATCCCCCAAAAAATTCTTTTTTTTTTTTTTAAGATTTTATTTATTTATTTGACAGACAGAAACAGAAACACTATAAGTAACTAAACAGAAATAAAAGATAATAGAAATATATACAAAAATACTTTGTAAAAGTCCAATGGTACTTACCACATTTAAAATGTAAAATGATTAAGGTATTTCTCAAAAAACTAAATTTTCCCAAATTCAATTATAGCAGATTAACCTCCCCCACACACACAAGTAATTCTACAGCTGAATTCAGAACAAAACTTTGAAATTCAAATATGAGTTTTAAAAGTGGTTAAGCACAGATGAAAAGAATTGATAAACTAAAATGTTCAGATAAAGTTCTGAAAAATATAACACACAAAAGAGGAAATCTAGATGGAGTGTAGGAGAACTAAGGATTATAGCACCACATCTAAAGTAAATTTAAATGGAGACAGGAAGAAAGGAGAAGAAATGATAATAGTAAAGACATGATGAAAACCTTCCACAAAGTAGGTTTACAGGGAACGTACCTCACCATAATAAAGGTCATATATAAAAAAACCCACAGCCAACATGATACTGTGGGTTTCTCAGGAAAACCTGAGAGATTTTCCCCTACGATCAGGAACAGGGATGCCCACTCTACCACCTTTATTCAACATAGTACTGGAAGTCCTAGCCAAAGTCATTGTTTCCTTCATGATTTTCTGTTTGGAGGTTCTAGTAATTGATGTAAGTAGGATATTAAAGTTCATTACTATTATATTACTATCAATTACTCCTTTATGTTTGTTATTGGCTGCTTTATGTATTTAGTTGTCCCCATGTTGGATGCATATATTTATAAATAATTGTTATAGCTTCTTGTTGCATTGTTTCCTTTATGATTATGTTGTGTCCTTCTTTGTCTCTTGTTACAGTCTGTTTTAAAGTCTATTTTCCCAATATAAGTATTGTTACCCTGGCTTTCTTTTTACTTCCATTTGCATCACAAATGCTTTTCCATTCCTTCCTTTTCAATTCAAATGTGTCTTTATATCCGAAATGAGTCTCTTGTAGTCAGTATATAGATGGATTTTGCTTTTTTATTTTTAAATTTTATTTATTTATTTATTTGGGAGAGAGTGAGAGATAATGATACCACAAGCAGGGGGGAGAGGGAGAAGCCCTCCCTCTTCAGGAAGCCTGATATGGAGTTTTATCCCAGTACCCTGAGATCATGACCTGAGCCAAAGGCTTAATGACTGAACCACCCAAGCACCCCTGGATCTTGCTTTTTTAACCGTTCCATCACTTGAAATATTTATTCCATTTGCATTGAAGGTAATTATTGATAGGTATGTATTTTTTTTCCTTGTGATAGTTAGTTAAAGTGAACAAGTTTCATGTAGCTGTTATATGTTTGGTTTTTTTTTTTAGATTTATTTATTTATTTTAGAGAGAGAGAAAGAGAGAGCTGGGGGTGAGTGGCACAGAGAGGAGAGAATCTCAAGCAGACACCCCACTGAGCACAGAGACTGACAAGAGACTTGATCTCACATCCTGAGATCATGCCCTGAGCAGAAACCAAGATTCAGATGCTTAACAGACTGAGCCACCCAGGTGCACCCAAATTAAAAACTTCTGGGGATGCCTGAGTGGCTCAGTCCTTAAGCATCTGTCTTCGGTTCAGGTCATCATCCCAGGGTCCTGAGATCCAGCCCCGTATTAGGCTCCCTGCTCAGCAGAAAGCCTGCTTCTCCCTCTTCAGCTTGTGTGTGCTTGTGTTCCCTCTCTCACTATCTCTTTCTGCCATAAATAAAATCTTTAAAAACAAGCTTCTGCATGACAAATGAAACAATCAACAAAATAAAAAACAACACACAGATTGGGACTAATAATTTGCAAATCATATGTCTATCTGATTAGGGATTAGATACAAACTATATAATGAACTAAAACTCAAAAGCCAAAACAAATAACTCTTTTGTAAAAATGAGCAAAGAAAGTAAATACACATTTTTTTCAATGAAAGACATACAACAACTACATGAAAAACTGCTCAACTTAACTGTCACAGGAAAAAAAAATAATGTTAGTACATCTATTAGGGATATTGCGGTTTCAAGAGAGAAGCACACATAGGCACAGAGGGAAAGATACATAATCTATCTTTGTCTATGTATTTTTCTATAAATATAACTCATCTATCATTGTCTAATTATTTAAAGTCCCTGTAATGTTCAACCTTCTTTGTAATATGGTTCTTATAAAGTATAGAACCACAGTTCATATTGTTCACTTTATGTAATTTCTTAAAATCATTTTCAATGATTAAGTATTTATCTTAATTATTTTTAAACTAGCAACCATTAGTTTCCTTGCTCTCTATCTACATTCTGTATTGGCCTCTCTATATTGTTATTTCATACTAACCTATATTTGTGAAGCCATTTCCATTTTGGCCAAATAAGAAATTAGTATGGTAGAATAATAATACTAAATTTTGGATCCTATAGTTTTATCTAAAAAAAAAAAAACAAAAAACAAATAAAAATAATATTTGAATTCCTTCAGTTTCCTAATTTCCAAAATCAGTGAAATTTTACTTTAATTATTCCATCTATTATACCCTTAACATACTGTATACTATCATTTGGTTAAATATATCTACCCTAACAAAGCATTCACCTCCTCTTGATTACAAAATAAGTCTTAATTATCATGTATCCTTAGTACTTGAAACATTGACATGTAGCAGATGCTATGTTAATAAGTATTTTTATATTGTTAGAGTTCTTCATTCTCCGCACATATCATGTATGTCTTGGCTGTTCACCAGGTGCTGCTTTTAAATAGTTTTTGTTTTTGTTTCTAGGCTCTTTTTAAAGCTGTCTGATTTAAGTGTTTATAGAAGTTTCTGTATTCAAGGAAAATATTATTTTGTACTGAATCCAGCTATGAAAAATATGGAATTTTTTTTTTGCACCAACATCTGTGGGTGTCAGAACATTGACTTTTTAGTATGTGGTTATTCTTGTTGCTTATTATGAAAACCTATAATTAGTTTATCAGTTAAAAGTAAATTCAGTTTTGGATGAATCAACAACTTAATGAAATATTAAAATGTCATAATCCATGAAGATATTTTTGCCTGGGTGCCTGGGTGGCTCAGTGGGTTAAAGCCTCTGCCTTCAGCTCAGGTCATGATCCCAGGGTCCTGGGATCGAGGCCCATGTGGGCCTCTCTGCCCAGCAGGGAGCCTGTTTCCTCCTTTCTCTCTGCCTGCCTCTCTGCCTACTTGTGATCTTTCTCTCTGTCAAATAAATAAATAAAATCTTAAAAAAAAAAAAGATATTATTTCCTTCTCAGTAAGATATACTTGAGAAGCCACAATTTGTTTTATGCATACAGTCAGTGAGGAATTTATTCAGTTTTAGTTGTCCTAACAAACTTTACATCACATACCCAATTATCTCAGTTTCCAAGTGGGGTTAAAACTGAATACCAATAACGAAATGTGAACTTAACAGGATGGAAAACTTTGTTGTTGTTGTTGTTGTTTACTTCTCTCTTTTTTGCTCTTCTTGGAGGGAATCAAATGTTTCCAACGTACCAGTTTTCCATTTCTGACCAGGGCATCTTTAGAGAATATCATTGGGTTCCCTGGTTGTTGAATATTGCAGTAGTAATGATATCCATTTTTGATAAGTTAGGACTGAATGAAAAGGAACAGAATAAAATGAGAAAAATGAAGGACTTTGAATTCTATATTAAACAGTAATAATCATTACAGAAAATTATAAAATAAGTTCATTGCACAGTATTTCTGAAACAATTTTTATTTTATTTTTTAAGGTTTTATTTATTTATTTATTTATTTATTTATTTATTTATTTATTTGACAGAGAAAGAGATCACAAATAGGCAGAGAGGCAGGCAGAGAAAGAGAGGGAAGCAGGCTCCCCACTGAGCAGAGAGCCCCAAGTGGAACTCGATCCCAGCACCCTGAGACCATGACATGAGCCAAAGGCAGAGACTTAACCCTCTGAGCTACCCAGGCACCCCTGAAATAATTTTTAAATGGCCAAGAAAACTTTTTGTCTAAACAAGGGGTTTTTATATACCATAAACTATGGACTGTCAGTATTTAATTATATTTAAGTTGCATTAATAAACTGAGAACATATTTCCTTTTTCTAACTCCATGAAAAAGTTTTAACAAATATGGAGAAGGAACACTATTTTTTCTTGTCATATCAATTTATCCCCTTAAATAATATGATACTATGTTGTATCAAAGTGATGTAACACATGGATCCTGCCCTGAATGCCACTTTAAACTTGTTGAATATGAAATTTTGCTTAAAAGAAATAGAAAATAGTATAAAATGTGACAACAACCAAAACTATGTGGTATATATCTGAGTTCCTGGTGTATCTAAACCAGGCCAAGTTATACAATAGTTGAAGATTTTAAAGTCTTTCTGGAACATCCTTCACTTTGTCATCTAACATTCTGTGAGAAGATACATACAAGCTATATTGCTTCTATGTTTCAACTGTATATTATCACTTTCAAGTAACTTGGTGCTCCTGGGAATCTTTGAGCAATCTCTTATCCTATTTAATCATGAATTCCTCAAATCCTCCTAATTCTATTTATTTTACAACCCCATCCCTGGGTTTACCCTCCAATTTAGATTCATTCGTCAATTTAAATTCTACATTCAGGAACCTTACTAAGGGCATATTATTTTTTTCTTCACTTGTGAAATATAATTACATATTTGTTACCATTGAAGATCATAAAAAATAATCATTCAGATGCGTAACCATTTGTTTCTGTTCAGAGAATCATCAGTGAACATTATCAGGTAGCCTTGTTAATATATAACATGAAATGGATCCATAGTTGTAGTCAAGTGGCTCAATTATTTGGAAAATCTCATAAGAACATGTCTACACCCACAAAAATGGATCATCTTGCTAGCAAAACTCAGCCAACTATTGAAAGTGCATATGTTTAGAATCAGAACTATCATAGGTTGCAAAGGATAATCATTCAAAATGAATGTTCAGCCACATGATCTGGTAACAGATTACTTTATGGTTATTCTTATTTTTAAACCAAAATGTAGGGACCTTGTTGTCCCTGTCAAAATATAAACTTTGATTAGAAGTACATTTGAAGAAACACAAACGTAATGATGTCAATGTTTCACTCTGGTATCTTCCTCTTTTCTTTAATTACCCATTTTTCTAAAACAACCTCTTCTCAATGCAATCTGCAATTTATTTAAAAACAAATTGACATTGTTAAGTAATCACGACTAATTGAAAAGAACTAAATACAGGAGTCTGGATAGACAGCGAGTGCCAACTATCCAGTGGTCCTATTGGTAAATTCTTTTTTTTTTTTTTTTTTAAGATTTTATTTAGTTATTTAATGGGGAGAAACACAGCTAGAGAGGGAACACAAGCAGGGGGAGTGAGAGAGAGAGAAGCAGACCTCTTCCTGAGCAGGAAGCCCAATGTGGGGCTCGATCCCGGTTCTCTGAGATCATGACCTGAACAGAAGGCAGTCTCTTAACTAACTGAGCCACCCAGGCACCCCTATTGGTAAATTCTGCTAGGAAAAACAAAAAAAAAAACATAAGTAAGCCATTTTTATTTTTTATTTTTATTTTGTGAAAAAGAATACTTTTCAAGGATGCCCGTGGTTTCACGAATCTGTTAATCATGATGGATTAATTTGTAAGTATATAGTGTGGTAGATGTTAACATTTAGAATATATGGAGGTTTATTTAAACTTAGAATATTTAGAATTTATGCACTGATATGAACTTGTCATGTTTTCACTACAGTTATGTTTCACTATACCTGGGATTGGGGTGTTGATGGAAACTTAAAGAAATAGGAAATATGCTATCTGACAGTAGGAATAAAGCCATGTAATTTTCTACACAAGATAGACCCATGATTACCTTCATAACATAGCTTGTTAAAGTTATTTATTGTGTTTTCCAAGCCACAGTGCCCAAATCACAGTTTACTTAGCACTAAAATTCATCATTCCTTAAGTAATTAACAGTTTTATTTCACTTTATATCTCTCCTTTCCCTGTACATACTCATTATTATGGTTGTCAATTATCTTAACTGTGTGATTTTAATACAGGTAACTCTACTATTAGCAAATTGCTCAGAAGCTGCTAATAGCTCTCCAGAGAGCACTTGTCTCACCCTGTATCCCCCACCTTATCAAAAGGTCACGTTAATTACATCACCCTCGCTGAGAGGAAATCAACATGTCAGTCAGAGGGCCTCACAATTGTGCTTCAGGTAGAACATGAAGAGTGAATCAGTTATATTTAGTGTCCCAAATAGCCCATTTACATTTAGATCTTACAAATGCAATTAACATAAATGAAACAAGGTCACACATGCATATTGGTTTACTTTTTTGACAAATGCTAGTTTAGTATTATTTTATGTTTATAGTTGTATGTAAATTATCAGCTCTTAGCTTAAAATAGTTTTAAGGAATCCTTGTAAAATGGTTTCCAAAGATGGGTGTCTGGATGGCTCAGTCATTAAGCATCTGCTTTGGGCTCAGGTCATGATCCCTGGTGGGATCCAGCCCCGCAATGGGCTCCCTGCCCAACGGGAAGCCTGCTTCTCCCTCTCCCACTCCCCCTGCTGTGTTCCCTCTCTCACTGTGTCTCTCTCTGATAAATAAATAAATAAAATTTTAAACAAAAATGGTTTCAAAAGAATAAGGGTTACGTTGTACAAGTAGAAATCTTTCATTTGTCATTTAAATCTCAAAATGATTATTCACATAAATTGATCTGTGATTAATATCTCACTTTCATGCACTACATTCTTGGGTTCACAGCCTAGGATCTAATTCTAAAATGAGTCAGAACAGTGGCAAAATAAAATCTCCAGAAATGTGAATGCCAAATTAGTATTGATACATTTTGCCTAAGTAGCTAAAGAGTTTCTGTGTATTTTCTCAAATAAATTCAGTGTACCATTCTGCCAATTTTCCTGCTTAATATTCTTCCATCATTAATAAATTACCTCCCGTGGAAGTGATAATTATTCACTAGTTTATTTGGAATAATAAGATAACTTACTGATGATTTAAATTGAGAAAAAAATACTCTTTTTATTATTTTACATTACTTTGCTCAAATGATGACCTATGAGTCATGGTTCTAGTGGAAAACATGTGGCATATATACTTTAGGACAGTTTTCATATATCTTGGTAAAAAGAACCATTTATACAATTAGGAGTAGGTGCAGACAATAAAATTATAAACATTCTTAAAAAAAGAAAAAAATGATTTAGAGGCAGTCACAACTTATAAAGGAATTATGGCTTAACTAACATAATTACATATTTGGAAGAGAATACAAGTTAGAAACCATGAGTTTTAAGCAAGAATAAAACTTCATATCAAGCATTAAGACTTGGAGAAACCTGTTAAGTTACTAAATATCTCTAAGGCTAATTGTTTCCACCTGTTAATTAGTATCTACCGAGATGAAAGCATGTTGAGGACTGTGATGTAAGAAGATGCAAATGATAGTCCTGAGTTTAAAACAGTTTTCTGTGTATATCACATACACACACATGATACACACACACATACACAAAATTCTTTTTAAAAAAATCCTAAGCTTACTTTTCTTTTCTATACACTCTTATAACACTATCTTCTTCCACTACCCAGTGCAAATTTAAAAATCATGATTATTATTTATCCAAAAATTTAATAATTGCAGGGCATAGCTACTCTAATTTCCACTTCCTTATAATGAACACTTAATTATATCCTAGATTAAGTGATGTACAGTTAATTTTTGATGTAAAAGAGAGTCCTCTTTCATGATATCTTAAACCCAATTTTAACAGATTTTATTCACGATTGCATATTCTAATAATATCTTCATTAATACAGCTAGCCATTGAACTTGAAGTACCTATTTCTGCCATAACTACGTGGAACCCAGTGTTGTCCTTTAATTACTCAAATATAATCTAGTCATAAGAGAAAATTCAAAGAAGGAGAGGGAGCTCTATTTCTAACTTTTCTGGGTTTGAAGAGAAAATTATAGCCTCTGATTGATTTCTATAAATACTTACCGTATTCAATTAAAATTTAGATATTTTATTTCTGACTAAACATGAAAAATCATGTCCAAAATCAATGTTCCCTTTTTTATGCCTTTCTTAATTATTATTTTTCATTATTGAATTTTTCTTGATATCTCATTGTCAGATATTTTCTATTGATTCATAACTCATAAATAGTTTAGAATAGCACTTATAATCTACAAAAGATGTCTAGCTAAACAAACAAGCAAAAAACAAAAGATGTCTAGCTGATATCATGTAGTGATAATATTATGGTTTCAGTATTGATATTATTGATCATGATTTCCATGCTATTTACAATCTAAAATTGGAGAAATAGCATAGCTTATTGTGAATCTCTAGAGTATAAGTCTCTGCCTAAAAAATAAATGCTACATACTTGGAAAACAGACAGGAATTATTAAACAATGTTTTATAACTGGAGTTGAAATAATTTATTAAAAATTCAAATCAATAAAAGGGATAGGCTAGAGAATATTACTTTTTTTTTTCAAACATCAAAGGTTTATTTTCATGGGGTGCCTGGGTGGCTCAGTCATTAAGTGTCTGCCTTCGGCTCAGGTCATGATCCCAGAGTCCAGGGAGGGAGCCCCACATCTGGGTCACTGCTCAGCAGGAAGCCTCCTTCTCCCTCTCTCACTCCTCTTGCTTGTGTTCCCTCTCCAGCTGTGTTTTTCTCTATCAAATAAATAAAATCTTAAAAAAAAAAGTTTTATTTTGAGTCAAATCTATGCATGTATTTGTGACTATGTTGTAAAATATATAATTAGAAACACACAAATAAACTAAAATTTAATAGGTTTTAGATAAATAATGGATGATTTTCCCCATTTAAGTTTTCTAAAGTTTCCACTCAGGTCATACTTTTTATAACTACAATGAGTATTTGATGGAATGAAAATATTCAAACATATTCTTCAATTCTCTAAATTTTAGACATTTTGGGGCACCTGAGTGATTGAGTCAGTTACGCATCTGACTCTTGATTTTGGCTCGGGTCATAACCTCAGGGTCTTGAGATCAAACCTGCATCATGCTCTATGCTCAGCAGAGTCTGCTTACGATTCTCTCTCCCTCTCCCTCTGTTGCTCCCCCCTGCTCACTCTCTCTCTCTCCTTTTCTAATAAATAAATAAATCTAAAATTTTTAGACATTTTAGTCAACATACTAGAAAAGATCAACAATGATTTTTATTAAATACGGACTGTGTTCATCAGTGAAAAATCTTATTTTCTATTTTTTCCTCCTCAAGCAGAGCACCATAATTTTTCACTCAGTTTATTGTCTTGTTTTCTTGTCTTCTTATTCTTGACTTTTCCAGAATTATTTCACGAATTGAAATTGTGATTGCATTTACACTTAGAAGTTGATGGAATATTAGACCAGTGGTCAGATGACACACACCTATAGGTGGAACTTGGTGATTCCAAGTCATAAAAATCACATGTTTAACGTGATGTGCAGAATGAACTGTAGAAATCTTTAACCAGGGCCACAACAAAGTGATAGAGTAAAGGTCACTAGGTTCCTATAGAGGTAATTCACCAAACACAGATGGTGTGGTTTGGGCGGCTCTGAGGGAAGAGGAAGGAGTTGAGAAGGAGAGAAGAAGGTACACCTATCCAGAACTTTCCACATAGCAGTAACTATAAGAAGTTTATAAGGATCATTCATAATAATCATATGATGGTGGCAGAGCAAATGAGTTAAGAGCTTGGCCTTTGAAAACTACTGTATTATTCTAATATTGACTTCATTATTTTAGCGTGTTATGTGGGACCATTTAGTTGACCTCTCTGCAGGCATTTCTTCACCTATCTAGTGAATACAATCATTCAAGTCCATTATTCCTCCTCTGAAATTCCAAAATCCATATACACCTGCAAACCAAAATCCTTTTCACAACTCATTCAGTAGCTAAAAGGGACCCAACCTGAACTTCTATTTGGCAGCAAGCCCTCACCCAACTTAATCAGAGCCTGTTTAGAATCTTTATACCTCTTGATGTGACAATCCATGTTTTACTGCAGGAATATTAAACAATTGTTATCATTTGTTCCAATTTTAAGGACTGGAACTCTGGCACTCAGAGTGTAATAATTGCCCACCATTACATGTATCAGTACTGAGATCTATCTGACCTAAATGCCACTCTCTCGCAAGTTATGCTGTCTCCAGGGTGGGACACATAAAGAAATGAGTTAAACCACCTATGTGAATTTGCTAGACTCGGGAATTTGTTTAAAATATTTTTTCCTGGGGCACCTGGGTGGCTCAGCCTGCCTTAGGCTCAGGTCATGATCCCAGGGTCCTGGGATTGATCCCCGCATTGGGCTCCCTGTGTGGAAAGCCTGTTTCTCCCTCTCCCACTCCACCTGCTTGTATTCCCTCTCTTGATGTCTCTTTCTCTCTGTGTGTCAAATAAATAAATAAAATCTTTTAAAAAGCATTATAAAAAATTAAAAAAATATATTCTTTCCCTTAAAAATTCACAAAAATTTATGTAATTTAAACATTATTCAAAAAAGGAATGTGAGGGTGCCTGGGTGGCTCAGTGGGTTAAAGCCTCTGCCTTCAGCTCAGGTCATGATCTCAGGGTCTTGGGATCAAGGCCAGCATCCTGCTCTCTGCTCAGCAGGGAGCCTGCTTCCTCCTCCCTCTCTGCCTGCCTCTCTGCCTACTTGTGATCTCTCTCTCTGTCAAATAAATAAATTTTTTAAAAAATCTTAAAAAATAAGGAATGTGAAATAAAATTACTGTAGACTTCATGTTTGGTTTAGAAAGTAGTATATTAAACTGAATAGTGGGGCACCTGGATGGCTCAGAGAGTTAAGCCTCTGCCTTCAGCTCAGTTCATAATCTCAGTGTCCTGGGAATGAGCCCCACATTGGATTCTCCACTCAGGTGGGGAATCTGTTTCCCCTTCTCTCTCTACCTACCTATGATCTCTCTCTCTCTCTGTGTCAAATAAATAAACAAAATCTTAAAAAAAAAAAAAAACCTGAATGGTATGAATTTTCCTCAATTTTATTTGCTTAGTTGCTCTTATTTACTCATGTACTTATTTTTAATTAAATAATAAGTAAACATCACTTATTACATATTATATATCATTTAGTGTGAATATTATTAAATATGTATGTATGTGGTCATTTTTATGTATGAGATGCGAATAGGCTACATTTAAGCAACTAAATCTGAGATGATGTATAAGGGAGTGCTAAGACTTGATGTGATGCTGTGATGTGTATTCAAAGACATAAAATTTCAGTTTACCTAGTTTTAAACATTATATCTAATTATGTATTTATTATTTTATCACCATGTACTGTTTTTTATAAAAGGCTACTTTCTTTAAGTTTTTAACATTTTTTTTATTTAAAATGTTTTTACAAAAGATTTTATTTTTCCTAAAAGAAACTTACTCAGTGGAATAAGAATATTTGAGTAAATGAATTCTTCCACTGTATTTAATAGAATATTAGAAACCAAATTAAAGCATTTAAAAATATATATACTGTTTGTATGTTTTGCCATTTTGGAAAAAAAATGATTACAAAAAATGAATACATTTATTTGTATTTTAATTATATTTTTGCTCTCTCATTACTAGGCACTCCTTTCTTTGCAGATCTGATCAATCAAACTGAGGTCAGAGAAATATTTTCAAACCACCTTTTTAATATTAAACATTTTAATATAAAAATTTTTGACATTGAAAAATGGAAATGTTAATTCTGATATTAGAGGGATATTGAAATGTCATAGAACACTTCACATACAGGTTCTCCAGATTAACTGTGATCATTTTTTTTTACTTTTTTTAAAAGAATATTTATTTATTTATTTTAGAGGGAGAGAATGGGAGAGAGCATGGGGAGGTGGGGCAAAGGTGGAGGGAGAGAGAGAATCTTAACCAGACTCTCCCCACAGCTTAGAACCCAACCCAGAGCTGCTTGATCCCACAACCCTGAGACCATGGCCTGAACCAAAATCAAGAGCAAGTGGAATGCTCAACCCACTAAACTACCCAGGTGCCCCATTAACTGTGATTTTTTGTTTGTTTGTTTGTTTAGTTTAATATAGTTACCCATGGAGAAAATATATCTAAGACGTGTTAAGTCTATATTTTTACTTATGCAAACAATTAAAATAGATGTGTATATTCTTGAAACAATTTAGAAACTAATATATTATCCCCTTACTGCTGATTTTTATTTTTCCATGGAGTCCAAATAATTCTGAATTTTAGAATGTGCTGATGAACTAAATAACTACTCCTGGTGCTATAATATCAAGCAATTGTTTTTAATGGGATATATACATATACACACATACACACACATAAATAGAATGTGTATACATAAGAGCTATATATATGGGATATATGGAATAGATATATGCAGGATATATGTATTCACATATGTAATATATGTGTGTATACATATATTGATATATATGTGCATATATATATATTATATAGAATATACACACATATATGTTTGAAAAGCCTACTGAAGCATCAGGGAAATAGACTTAACATTTGAAGGCAACACAAGTCCTCCCATTATTGTAAGTGTCAGCTACTTCAAAATCTTGATCTATTCCATTTTACAGAAGACTGATTTCCTAATCTTCATTGTGTATGCAAATAAATCTATTTTGCTTTACTAAATATATATAAACAATGAAATTCTGCAAAAAATATATAATAAATATATAAATCCAGATGTTAAATCAACAGAAGCATAGAGAGAATCTAATGTAATGAAATAAACTATCCCTAATCTCATTTTAATTTCAGACTTTTAACTAGAGTTTCCAAATTCTGGTAATGTTTTTAAGACTAATGTCTTGACAAAAACCTGATGTGATGAAAGTTTTATTTTCTGATATTCATCTTCACTTATATTAAGCTTTACATGGCTTTCTGGTTTGCATTCTTTATATCTTAATAATAATTTTTAAATGTATATTCACATTACTCCTAAAATAAGATGGATATTTAGTTCCTCCCTAATAAAGAAAATATGCTTCAAAATAAAGTATTAATTCAATTGGTATAATTTTTAAACCATTTAAAAAATGAAGAGTCCCAGTATTACAGCACAGAAATGCACAAGATATTCATAGTGCTTTAAAAAGAAATCTTAGGCCAGAAGTTAGAGGTCATTTAACTTTGTCAAGGTCTAGAATTTCACTCATGAACATAGTTGAAACTAACGCTGATAACTTTGAGTGTCCATCAAATTTTTACAAGAGACATGACTTGAAATTACCTGTCATAATAATGGGTATTTATTAAAATGAATTTGGATAGCTTCTTTAATTTTAGATTTATTCTTTGTCTCCAGCTTCCAATGTTTCCACATCACTCCCTATCAGATTTCTCTCCCTTCTACTTTTGAGGGCACGTGGTTTCGTCACCGTCTAATGTGAGAGTATTATTAGTCTCCCCAGCAGATTTCTTTCTCTGGAAAATTATGACATTTTTAAAGAAAATCACCAAACTTCTATATGTCTTTATTAATAGGAATTCTAAAATAGAAGTTATAATACATATCATTCTGGCAGCTGGATATTCTCTGCCAATCCTTCCTGAACTCTTCTTTACATTTCATCTTTCCAGTGACCTGGGCCACTGACCTTAATGAATGCAAGACATCCCTGAGGTTTCTGCTGTCTGAGTCTCGTTAGATTCAGTCAGTTGGAAGAACCAGTAGATTACAAAATTAGAGTAAAGCTGAGGCACTCATTAGCCGGGATTTTCCCCTCCCTGTCACTGTGGGTTTCTGTGTCTCTCTACTGAAGGTGACATCTCTTGCCAGATGGCCCTTCCTGTATACCAGCCCTTTCAAGTTATGTGACCACTCTTCATTTCCCTCTGCTCCTCTAGTTGCTAGCACTAAATACCTTGATATTTTTTGTTAGTTTTCCCTTTCCTTATCTGCAACTCTGGAAGTACTGAAGTTCATTTATTTGACTTTCATCAATTCTCCTTTTTGATGGACAGTCTTTTTCTGAAGATGCCTTACAGTTGCAACAACTTGGGAAAACTTTGATAGATTAAAATAAAGTGAAATTAGTTAAGCAAATAGCCAAAGTAGTTAATTTTACAAGCCAACCCCCAAACACTGGAAAATTGATATGCCATCTCAATATTTTAAATTAAAAGATTATCACAGATTATAAATCTGAATCAAGACAATTAGATCCAGGGTTTTTTGCTTATTTGTTTGAGAACAAGGTGCCCTGTTTTAGCATGTGAGTTGAATATTCTCTGCTTTGTCCTCCAAAGATAAACTTTGCCTTTTTTTTTGGTCTTTCTCTGTACCTGAGTAGATGAGGTCACATCTGATATCATCACAGTGTCCCATCTAGGCTCCCTTTCCCTGTCACTTCTAGTTGTTGGTTAATAAATAGCAACAACAAAAGATGAGAAAGAATGAGAAAAGATAGCTCGAGTTTTTTATCCGTATTGCTCCTTCCCTGTTATGTCTCAGACCTAAAGATGGTAAAAGTTCCCCAGTATTGCTAGATGCTGGCAGTTTCACTATCTTTCCCTGTTTCTCTTACCTCTACCCACACCATTTTAACCACGTCTTCAATAAAAAATATTCAAATACAAATTTTTATCACCTCGTTTTGCCAGGATATTGAATACTTCAGCATCTGATTCAGCTACAAATTAATAAAAACAGCATGTCATCCTCATCCTATAATATAATAATTGTTTTATTATTTAAAGTAGCAGAGTAGAAAATTTTTAATTTTAATATAAACACATTTTCTGTAATCCACAGCCTTAGAACAATCTAGAAATTTTAACTTTTGAATTACCTTTAACCTAAAATGGAACACCTAATTTTAAAAACAATGAACAAAAAAATAACAAAACAAAACAAAAACAAAGAAAAGAGGGTTCATATTAATAGAATTGAAAGCCAGAATGATTGTACATCTAGAATATATAAGGAAGTCCTAATTTACATTCAGTGTCAAGATTATAGTGTCCACACACACACACACACACACACACACACACACACAACAATAAAAACTCACTTGGACAATCTGTTACATGGCCTTCTGGTTATATCACAATATTATTTTAATTTGTTAGGTAATATGAGAAATATTTATATAACTTAGAGTGCTTTCAGGCTAAGGTAGTTACTGAAGTCAAAAGTTGGATTTGTTCAACTAAGGAAATTGGAAGGAAAGTTGTTCTAGAATACATTTAAATTCACATTCAGCATGTGAGTCTATAACTCAGGGCAAAACATCTACAAAGATACATGTTAATAACTTTATTCTGTTAATATCTATTTCTTGAAACATAATTCTGTAGCCTTCTGAGGCATACAATGAGTTGTGATGAATGCCAAAGTTTGTGAGCCACTGACTGTTAATTTCATAAAAGGGTAAATTGCAATGGAAAATTTAAATGTCTGCAGTAAGATTTCTGAGGATACAATAGAGTTGGCATGTATTTTTAGTGAATGTAAAATAATCCTGTTTTTGTTCTGTGTCTCATATTAAAATATGCACAGATTTAAAAACTTACACTCATTTACAAAATAATTATATGCTTCAACACCATGATATATTTAAAAGAGAAAACTTATCTTTTATACATGTCAATAAATAAATAAATAAATAACAAAAAGCTAGCATCCCTCTTAAAGAAACATTTGTCAGTACTTTCTGCCCTTATGGAGATTATTTGTTAGTGACCATACCCAACTATTGGACTTGCTAACTGCTGGACTTCGCAGACTTTGTCAATCTGATTTGATTGAAGGAGAGTCAGCGTTCCCGATTTAACTCAAGAATAATTGTGACAAGTACCCTTTGCCACATTATATTTAGTAAATTCCTTCAAATATTTGAAAGGTGTCAAAATATATCAATCTCTTCAAATACAAAACTTCTGTCAAGGACTAAGAATGTACTGGTTAAAGAGATGCAGTTCTTGAAGTTATATAACAAATTATCTTCACTTGTTCAATTTTAAAATCAGTAGGAGTATATCCTTAGGTGGAATTCATTAATACCTCTCAAAATTAAATACTACCATTGTCCTATTTGAAAAGGTGTTCCATTTCATTACTGGTAGTCTTTTTTTTTTTCTCATTTAGATGCATAAAATCAACTATAACTTTTACAATACATTGAAAAATTTTAGTTTTTAGGGAGGACCACATGGATGATCTATGTTAATATAAAATATTTCAAAAGTAGTTGAAATCTAATTTCACATTTTTTTATTTTTTAAAAAGATTTTATTTATTTATTTCACAGAGAGAAACATGGCTAGAGAGGGAACACAAGCAGGGGGAGTGAGAGAGGGAGAAGCAGGCTATCTGCTGAGCAGGAGGCCTGATGTGGGCCTCTATCCTGGGACTCTGGGATCATGACCTGAGCCCAAGGCAGATGCTTAATGATTGAGCCACCCAGGTGTCCCTAATTACACTTTTTAGACAGATGTGTATCAGTTATTAATTTATCACTTCTCTGCTCCAAATTTACTCTTCTTTTGTCTGCTCTGCTAAAATATATTTGACCCTTTAAATATTTTTTTCTTTGCCAGGTGACAGACATTGTGTCAGTGGAGAGCACTTGTGAGCTATGAGGCCTAGAAGAAAAAGATTTTTGTGTCTGGCTGTGGTGGGCTCACTTGGCAAGATTCCACAGCATGCATGGCTTCCCTGTAAGTGCCTCCAGCTACCCCAGGCATGAGTCCTGCTCTGTTCCACACTGACAGTGACCAGCAGTGAACTCTGGTACCCTGATATGGACAGTCTGGTGGCAGAGTGCCTCCATCCAGCTCCTGCAGGGACAGTGCCTTCTCCAGTGCTCAGCTCATGCATTGCATGGCAGCCATCAAAACCCAGTTGCCAGCAGCTCCCCCTGGCACCTCAATTTGGGTGGCATTATAACAGATTACCAGCAGAAGAACTTCTCATGAACAGCTTCTCCTGGGACACTTGAGAGAATATTTCTGACAAGTTCCAAAGGAAAAACTTCCAGCAACTTCTATTGCCATGACCCTAAAGGAGCTTCGTTCCAAAAGGTCTGAATGTTGTCCTAGAAATGAGGCTTTTCCTTGGTGTAGTGACTGTTCTTTGTATCTGCTGTTCCTATATTCTTGAGAGTTCCCTTTACTTCTTACTAGACAATTCCTTTATTGTTTCCATCTCTTGTTAGATTATAGCTATTTTCCTCTTCAAATAACTGTGTTGTTCATATCTCTTGATTGGGCCCAGATTGATACAATAAGCGTTTTTGTATCAATGTTCACTGCCTAGGCACTCCTTCCTACACTTATCTGAGTGCATATTTACATGCAAATAATTTGGAAAGAACTTTTAATAAGTGTTTGGAATAAATTCAAAGTGACAAGGCTTTTCATCATTACCTTACAATGAGTAGATTCTAAGGAGGCAACTGGTGAAGTATAACTGGGTCATTAGTCAGGATCTCTCCATCAGCAATGCGTAAAGATGTTACCTAACTCCCCCCTGCTACCTATGAGTTTCAAGAAACATTACTTTCTCCTTAATGAAACAGAAGTGGTTTTCAGTAGGAGAATATTTGGCAAGTTGGACTGTGGAACATAAGAAATAATAATCGACATGAAATCCATCTATCCATTCGAGTTTGATAGACATTTGAGCTGTTTTCATTTTTTTAAACTACTATGAACTTTTATCTCATTTTCCCATTTTTCCTCATTTTTAAATGTACAAATAGGGATAGATAGAGAAATAGGTACAAATATAAAGATGATAGATAGATGATAGATGATAGATATATAGATTTGTATTTATTTATAGATATATTTTTGTCTATCTGTTATCTACCTATCTATCTATCTATGTATCTATCTATCTCTCTATCTATCTATCTATATCACTATCTATCATGTATCTCACTATTTGATAGTGAGATAGATAGAGAGATAGATGATAGATAGATATATGATAGATAAATTCTGTTTCTCTGGAGAACTTGACTCAAATAGGGAGGAAGCTTTTTTCTGACCACTGTAAGAGTTATAGATTGGGGGTGTGAGGTGCTGTGCAACACAAGGTATGACCTCAGGAAGAGGAACACAGGCAAGACCAACTGTTAGGAAAACTGTGAGAAAAAAAGGAAAATAAATATCACTTTCTTTTACTTTGTCTACCCTCTAACTAAACCAGAAGCTAGAGTGGAAGGAGTCGTGGTTATTGTAGTTGGTAGAATTTATTCTATTGTGATACAAAGTGAAGGGGAGAGAAAATAGTGGAAAGAGTTCTAGAGAATATCCATCCCACTGACTAAGCCTGTGTGTTCCTCCACCTTATAAGGGTTTGAGTTACTTTACACAGTCACATTCCTATTTTTGTGGAAATTAGCTAGAGTCATTTCCTATTTCAGCATCAAATATTTATGAGTATTGCATGTGTATTTATTTATAATAGCTGTAAACAATGCTGGATTTTCCCTAATGCTTCGTTGCAAATGCTATCTACCCATATATTTTTTTCCTAGCTCATCTATGATGGAGAGTTTTTAGTGATGCTGACAGTTTACACCCTCTAGTTTCTGTATCTCTCTGAGTTTGCTCATCCTTTGTGTAAGATATTCCAAAAATATCAGAGATTTAATTCCTGGACAACCATCAATCACTAGGGGATAGAAAATAATAAATAAAAATCCCAATGAAATTATTATTGAAACAATCTTGAGGTTCATTCTTCACAACTCCTTATAAGGTTCCCAGTATATTTAGCTATTGTCAATGGTGGCAATTTTTTTTTATCATGGTATATATACATGAAATTTTTGTGTGCCTGTTTAACATCTTCCTCTCTCTCACAGGAGGTTTTAAGTTTAACTTTATAAACTACCTATACTTAATTCTCTGTCTCAAGCCCTGTTCTTAAAGGAATCAAAATCAAGGGAAAGGCTAAATCAAAAATAGCTTTAGATTTTAGAGGTTCAGAATGACATTCAGAAATTGAATCAGTCCACAGACAGATAGCAAGAACCCTACCAAGGCATTAAGTGACTTGGTTACAGTCCATGGCATTCTGTGGAAAAATAATCACTGAATACCCCACCTGTGGTGGATTAGAATAAAGTAGAAGAAAAATAGAACTAGTTGGCTTATTCACCATTTCCAACAATTTGAGAAAAAAGGGACTCTTGATACATAAAAATCTATGGTACAGGCAAAGAGACAATGGGATTTTTAAGTCAATATTATGAGTGGGCAACATGGGTTTTCCTTATCTTACATAACCAAAACATAGCAAAACCCAGAGAGTACAAAGCAGATGTCAGCTGATTTAACTGAAAGTTATGATTCTTGCCTTAATCTTCAGAATTGGAATTTGCAGATCCAGAACAGAACAATTGAAAAGGAGATCTGTTTCCATTCAGAAAAGTCCCTGTAACACTACCACACATATTTTATAAATGTTACCATAATCTTTTTCCCAAAGAGACAAAAAATATTTATCAGAACAATTGTACAATTGGAAAACAAATTCCCATATCTGTCAACAGCTATTGAATGTAAGCTTTGACCTGACTCAGAATTAAAGAAATTCGAAATGTGATTATTTCCCTTTATAGTGGGGTCCTAATAAATAATTGATTAAAAAATCCTATCTTAAAAACAATAAAAAAATAAAACAATAATAAAAAAGCTTCTGTCATCTCACAAGGAGTTCAGTGATTCATGGATTCCATTCTATGGTCATTTCTTTGGTCTCTGTGTTTATTTGAGTTACAATTGGCAGTAGATCAGAGCACTATCACACTAGTTCTCTAACTTTGGAGAAAATGTCATTATGGTGTGTCATTTTGGTGTCATTATGGTAAGAAGGTTAATTGAAAGTTCCTGAAGTCACCTCAACTCAATCAATACTAGATGGGATAGCAACAAGTACTGTTGTTTCCAAATATTTAAAAGGTACAGGGCTGATAGTTTAATGATAGATGTTTTTAACACTCAGTTGACAAGTATGGCCCCTGGAAAAACAACATGGGTCATGTTGTCATTTAAATTTGTCTAATTGCTAGCCCTAATTGTAGCTATTATATCAAATGCAGTATCTTTTTTAAAAAAATATTTTATTTATTTATTAGAGAGAGAGTGAGTGAGAGCATGAGAGGGGAGAAGATCAAAGGGAGAAGCAGACTCCCCATGGAGGTGGGAGACCTATGTGGCTATCCCAGGACTCCAGGATCATGACCTGAGCCGAAGGCAGTGGCTTAACCAACTGGACCAAATGTGGTATCCTTCATAGGCAGATTAACATAACTTCTAGCATTTGGTAATAATATATTGATTTGATAATGTTTTTTTTTTTCTTGTCTATCCCCTTCAGAAAAGTCAATCAAAAGGGATTTCTTGGTCCAGGTCAAAGTTACCTCCCATGATCTCCATCTCAATATATAATCTGAAGGGACCATGGCCATCTGATATTCTGTGAAACATCATGAAAACCCATTTTATTAATTGTGTTTTGTTAATCAGACATGAAAACCAGGAAATGACAAGTGTCTAGGTGTCTTATTTAAACACAAGCGTGCTGGGTCATGAGAAATAGACAGTCTGCTACATTGGTAAATGTTTTTGGGATCTAGTGTGATGTGTATCCTGAAAATATCCCATCTTGTACATCTTACTTCTAAGAAAGGGACTCAGAATTGTTGAGACTTGCAAATTTTGAAAGTATTATATAGCATCCTTGGAAATATTGCTCCAAGCAATTTGACAAGTCACTTGGAGTTCTTCCATATGTAAACAAGTCTCAAAATAAAAGATGTCTCTCAAGCAGAGCCAGGTTCTGGAGTAAGCTGTCATTCCACCTAGGCCACACATGACCTAGCAAGCACAAGTATACTATAGGTACCCAAGGTGGATAAAGATATCAGTGAAGTGATGAATCCTGGTGAATCATGGTGCAGACCATTATAATTCCAGAATAAATCCCTGCTTTCTGCAGAAAAGAACTACTTAGTATTGGAAAATAAACTTGTGATGTTTATCTAGAACCCATAGAGTCTGAGGTCCTAATTATGGAGCACCAAGTAACTATAAAATCAGATATTCCCATCATTAGATGACTGTTGTAAGAGTCTATAAGACATATTAGGTGGTTGGGGGTCCTTCATCAGACAACTTCCAATGAGTTGGAGGTAGCAACTTTTTCTCACTTAGATTGACAGTTTGTACATGAAGTTGTCTTTCCTGCTCTTGGTAATTTCGCACCCAGTGCTTCTAAAGAACTGCTATCTGAGAGATGACAAGTGTCTAATATAACAATGAGATCTCATATAACATCCCTGTAGGACAAAGGATCTATTGTACAGTGATGGAGATGCAACAATAATTGGACTAATAGATCTTCTGATTCTACTGAAAACTGCATCACCGGTAAGCCCATATATCATTGGTATGTCCTTTGAAAAGTTTACCTAATCCCACAGGATGGGAATGACATATTGTGTGAATGAAGTGATGTTATATTTGTGTACACAGTTATCATTATATCTTGCTGAAATCTCAAGAGCTGGAACACTTGCATCCAGTAATCAAGGGGTGATGCTTGCACTGGCTCCTATTACCATCACTGTCAGGGGACAATTGCAAAAGTTGATTCCCATTCCCTATAGTCTGAGGGATTAGTGATTCTAGCACTTATGTGTAGGTTGGCTAAAGGGAGAAATACCCTTCCAGTGAACTAAGTTTATGGATGTTTCCAGGTCATGTTGGTCTCCAAATGCTGGCACATCAGCAAGCTAAAGAATGGCAGTACTATGTTGGTAAGTGAATTTCATGGTTATTGAGACTCTGTGGATGTTGTTATATAATTAAAAAGAGAAGAGTAAGGCTGGAACTCAGAGGATTCACTGGAATACCTCTAGGTGCTTCTAAACTTAATAACAATAGTCAACCTGCTAACGTGCCAGTCAAATGTAAAGGCTACAATTGATAAAGAAAAGATATAAAATTAATTAAAGCCTTAGGTGTAGTTGCTGCACAGGGATTCTAGATTATGGATTATCCTTCCAGTGTCATAATGGTTAGACATCACTTTAAAGGCCCTATTATGAACAGAACTCAGTGTAGGTCATGGATGGAGTATCCAAGTCAATGTAGATGCACTGCTTTGTATGGTCTCAGCCACTTCTGAGTTCAGTTGAAGAAATTTCCCAGCAACACTGAAAGCTTTCCACATTAACACTTGTGTCTCCCTGTTTCTCTGACCAAGGGCTTCTTTATAGCACTATGAGAGCTAGCTAAGTTCATCAGTTGAATAGCAGTAGAATGCCTGAGATTTAAGTCTTTTGTACCCAGCTCTCAATTCATGAGGAAGAGTAGCCAGAAATTAAATATCCTTATTTCCTCATATTTCCTCAGAACAATTCTAAGGTGCAATCTACATGCTTTCTCTGGTACTTCCAAGAGGATTGAGCTTCAATTGCCTATCTTATAACCTACTCATAAAACTGCACTTCATTGACTATTCTCTCTTCCTCCACCATTTTTTTCTACTCCCTCACCTACATCCCCCAAATCCACCTATGACATAGTCTTTGTTTCAGAAATGCTTCTCAGGAAAATCAAACTAATGTGTTTCCTGTTTTGTAGAAAATATAATAGACCTGCATTATGATACTGGTTTCGGTTCTAGAAATATACATGTAGCTGTACATTACCTTGCAAACACAGTATTGGTCCTTGATTTTGCTTTCTTCTCTGCAGTTCATAGGTCTCATGTTGGAGCTCCCCAAAATAGTTAATTAGTGAGAGATGAAAGAATGTTTAAAGTTCTAATGAGCCATGTCTAGAATTTATCTCTCACTAATGGCTAGAGTAATCCTGTTGTAACATTTCATCCTTTCATATAAAAGTAGTAATCCCTCTTACTTTTGGGACACACTGTTAACATTGTAGTTTTTAACTTTCAGCACATTCTTAAAGATGAAGAGTAAAGCACATACTAAGACAGGGAAATGATCTCTCAATCAGAACATATTTAAAGAGAGAAGTCCATTACTTTGGATATTCTTCTAAAGATATTTGAACAGATAAAAATCAGACCTTGAATGATGTTTCTCAGTGTAAATGCTAGTATTTTCTAATATTCTATTATTTTATGATCACAGAAATTATCATAGCTTAACTGGGGGTTTATAAAAAATTAATTTTGATAGGAAATTATTATATTAGAATTATAAGTAAAAATATGCTTTGAACTTTTGTATATATAATGTGATCATCAATAGATAAGATAGGTAAGACTAATTCTTTTTTTAAGAAAACGTGAGGTAACCTGGGATTTATATATAGCTGTGTAAGCAAAATATCTGAAAGATGCCTTTAGTAAGAGACAAATTAGTAATTA
This sequence comes from Spilogale gracilis, assembly GCA_004023965.1. Classification (NCBI taxonomy): domain Eukaryota; kingdom Metazoa; phylum Chordata; class Mammalia; order Carnivora; family Mephitidae; genus Spilogale; species Spilogale gracilis. The sequence goes on along the minus strand of PITA01002292.1, from coordinate 64,089 downwards.
TTTTTAAATTATGTCTAGAAAAAAAAGTTCTACTAAAAAATACCTCAACAAATTAATACTGACTATTTTCATTACTGGGACTTTAGGGATAATTTCTTTGTAGTGTTCCATATTTTCTGAACTTTCTTACTGAAGGCAAATTAATCAATGAAATATCAAAAATTCTATTTAAAAATATGTCAGATATGTCAGACATTATTAAAAAATATTATGGGCATTGTGATGTGATGAACACTGGGTGTTACATGCAACCAATGAATCATGAAACACCATACCAAAAACCAATGATGTACTATATGTTGGCTAAATGAATTTAAATTAAAAAAAAAGAAAAATAAAGAAAAAAATATAAACTTTAAAGAGTATGTGATACTGTTTTATCATGAGGTACACATGATTGAAGAACTATTTAATCTACAAACTAGGTATTTGAATATTCAGCAATTGTTCTAAAACATTATGTATAACTCCTTGCATATGTCCTCATTTTATATCTTGCATCTCTTAAAGAATTAATGTGCAATAACACTTTCTGAAATGATGTCCTAATTTTAACTTTTTTTTTTATTTTTTTACTCTGCCCAGTAAGGTAGTTACTAGCCACTTGTGAGCCTTTGATATGTGGCTAGTATGACTAAAGCTGATTGCTTAAAATTTTATTAATTAAATCTGGGACCACATGTGTCTAATGGCCACCATATTAGACAGCATAGTTTTATACAATTTTAAGTAACAAGTATAAATACTAACTTTGAATTATAATTAGAATTAAAATTTTAAAAGTGGAAGAGGATCTGTTCTTAAATAGGAAAATACTCTGAGCCCAGAAAATAAAAATGCTATTTAACTGACTCACTTTTGATTTCATTATTTTTGTGGTATATCTCATCAACAAGTTTGAATGCTAAAATAAAAAAAATCACTTAATGGCAATTAATATGTACTGTAGGTCTGTGGATTGTACTTTTATGTTTTGTGGTTGGAAGATCAAGTAGAGTTTGAATTCACAATTAAACTTAATGTACCTTTGTGAATGAATGCAACTGTTTCTTAATTGAACATGTTAAGATATTGAACTATTTTATTGAATTAATAAAAATAATATTAAGATAGGCAATATGTCATTGTATGCTTAGAGGAAGTGAATGAATAGTTTAATTTAATATTGAATACTTTGGAACAAGAATACATGTATTACAATGTAAAGTGATCATTATTGCTTATTAAAATGAGCCAGTAAGTTTTATATATTATGTATGTGTGAATCTCCTAAATATATTTAGTATATGTTTTTTTCTTTATAAATATATAATGTACAGATGTAAAATGTTTGCATATATTTGAGTATATATCTATATATACATATATATTTAAAGATTTTATTTATTTGACAGAGAGAGAGATCACAAATAGGCAGAGAGGAAGGCAGAAAGAGAGGAGGAAGCAGACTTCCCACCAAGCAGAGAACCCGATGTGGGGCTCGATCCAAGGACTCTGAGATCATGACCTGAGCCGAAGGCAGAAGCTTAACCCACTGAGCCACCCAGGCACCCATATTTGAGTATATTTAAACCCTTCAGTAATGTAATACTATAGATTTTTTTTTAATTATATATACAAATTATATTGGTGTACTTTGTCACATTCATCACACTAGTGAAGGTGTTAATGACCCTAGCAGAGTAAGGTCATTGTAACTTTCCAAACATTGCATTGGAAGAGCAATATATTAAGAATATCATATTCTAACTTCAATTTGGTAACATAAAATAAATCAAACCCTTCTGGAAAATGCTTTCAAAAATATTAATTAAATAATTAAAATTCATTTTAATCTAGTTTCAAAGGGCATAAAGATTGAATAAATTTTAATAGCATTGATAATAACTCTATGTACTATTTATTCCTATTGTTTCTATATGTATTCACAAAAGCAAATTTAATTTTGAGAAAAAACATGTGCTAGGCACACAAACTGAGAATATTACAGCAGTACATTCATTTAATTTCTTACATCACAAGAATGCTCCAATCTGGTTCTTTTACTTTAGTTTAATATTATCTATTTAAAAAAATAAATTTCCTTAGAAATATTAACAAATATGGGGTGCCTGGGTGGTTCAGAGGGTTAAGCCTCTGCCTTCGGCTCAGATCATGAACTCAGAGTCCTGGGATGGGGCCCCATGTTGGGCTTTCTGCTCGGCCGGGAGTCTGCTTACCCCTTTCTCTCTGCCTGCCTCTCTACCTAACTGTGATCTCTCTCTCTCTCTCTCTCTCTCTCTCTCTCTCTCAAATAAATAAAATCTTTAAAAAAAGAAAAAGAAATACTAAGAAATGAAACATCATTGGTAACTCTGGGTGCTTCCTGGAACATTTCAGCAATATTTATTTTCCAGACAGAGTTGTTATATAGAGTCTGACTATATTTTTTAATGTTTCATTGCTGATATATTTTAAGCCATCTCTCTCTCTTTCTATTCTGCTCTACATCTGAAGGAGCTAAAAAGTCTGGATGTTCCCTACATTTCTGGGAAATTAAAATGTTGCAAATCCCTGCCCACAGAGAATCTACACCCTGACCATTCTCTAACAGTAAAAAGTCCAAACAAATCTTTCTCTGCTCTCTCAATCCATTTTTGGACCTACTTGTGTGTGCTTCTGCCCTCTTCAAAAAGTCTCAATATGTGAGTCATAAATATTTTATATTCTCTTGGTGTATGTGTGTGTGTGTGTGTGTGTGTGTGTGTGTGTGTGTGTAGTGTAGTGTAGTGTCATTGATCTTGAGGTCTGAACACACACACAGACAGAGATCAGGGTGTACGAATGATGACCAGCACCACCCGTGATCATCCTTCTCTTGTTTGGCTGGCTAACCGGCTTTGATGCCTGCTCAGGGTACTCTGCTGCTATGCGCTAGCTAGCCTGCACATTGGCGTGCACTGCCCTGTACTATATTCGCTGAGTACTACCAGTTTCTGTTACAGACATTGCTCACCTAAGTCACAAGTTTTGATAACTGGTATTTAGAGACAGGTGTACTGGATTGAGGCCCTCCTTATAGTGATCCTGAGTCATGTGCTTTGGCCCTTAACTCTCTGTGTATCTTAGATGAAATTGCATGTCTCAATTCCAGCATATGCTATGCCTAACATCAGATGCAGAGGAATGATTCTTACCCTATGGCAATTGTTTGTGTGCCTCAATCTGACATTGGCTGCCATTCTACAGAACACTCAGATAAAAAAATTATAACATGTGTGCTATCTGGACCCATCAGCAGCTTTTGTGGAGGAAAAACAGGCATGATTCAAATGCTAAGATCCACATTTTTAAAGGTGGATGGCTCACTAGGCTCCTTCAAAAGAACTTTGTTATTGCCACTACCACCTATGCTTTTGTCACCAAAAAATAAACGGATCTTCAGAGTTATAAGGAAAAACACCCATGCCCCCCCCTATGGCAGAGCTAAGTAGGTAATTCATCATTATCATGAAGGAGGGATTTAACTTTGATGATCGTGATTTGAGGCTCTCTGAAGGAAGAAACATAAATACGAGTGAGTAATAGGAAAGAAAGAGAGAGATAGCAAGAGAAAAAGGGAAAAAAAGGAAGATAAAGAAAGAAAAGACAAAAGAAAGAAGAAAGGAAAGAAAGGAAGGAAGGAAGAAAGGAAGGAAGGAAGGACAGAAGGAAGGAAGGAAGGAAAGAAAGGAAAGAAGAAAGGAATCTAACCCAAAGTGACCCAAAGAAATACAAGATTTATTAAAATAATTTGTATAATAAACAGATTAAAAGGCACAGATTGGTTTTCCCACCTTTAAAACATAGATTCTGACTTAACTTTAACATCTGCTGAAATGCATAATTGGCAAGTCTTCATGGCCTTAATCAAGTCTTCATGGCCTTAATCAATAGAGGTGTTCAGGGGTGCCTGGGTGTCTCAGTTGGTTAAGCATCTGCCTTCAGCTCAGGTCATGATCTTGGGGTCCTGGGATCCAGCCCTGCATTGGGCTCCCTGCTCAGTGGGTGTCTGCTTTTTCCTCTCACTCTTCCTCTTTGATCTCTCTCTCTCTCTCTCTCTCTCCTTCTCTCCTCAAATAAATAAGTAAAATCTTAAAAAAAAAACTAAAAAAATACAGGGGTTCAAAATTAATTTATACGTGAGGAGCACACTAAATTTAAACGAGGTATTGCTATAATCTTAGGGAAGTTACTAAACATAAAACAGAAGACGCATAGTCATGCCTCACCTTAACTAATGTAACTACTAACTTGCTTAAATTACCCAGCATCATAGCACCCATTACCCTAAAATATCCAATAGTACACTTAGGAACTCTGATCTAATGAGTACTAAATTAATTAAATTAAGTCTTGGGAACTTGTAAATTGGCTTGACAAAATAAAAGCCCATGGACTTTCTCCCATGGACAAAATAGTTAATATAAAACAGTGTAAATCAATCAAGGATTAAAAATCACCATAGAAGACATATTCCATGAAGGAGTAATTATTCCCACTTGTCCACTTACAGTCCAATATGACTTGTTCTTCAACTTGGAAAGAATGAATGGGACGTCACAGGGATCACCACAACCTTAATGCCACTGAACGCCACGACCCCACCCATTGAGGTTCCCAGTATTATGGGACTACTGACAATATCCAATCAGCAACTGGTAAACATTTTGCTGTTATAGTTTGGACAAATGTATTCTCTTCAATACTTCTTTCAACATCTACTCAGAGGAAGAGATAGCATATACTTCATCTGAGTATACATAGGTGGCCCGATAGCTTTGATTGTTCATGCAATGCTTGCAGGTAATTTCTTAACTGTATCTAATTTCTAGCCAGAAGCACAAGTATAAAAGTGTATTGAAGACATTCCTCTCTGAGGAAGTTAATTTGACATACTCATTAAATATTCACAAAAGGGCTTACCCAAAAAGAGATGAGCATTGTTTCTTCCACAAAGCAAAGACCCACCACCTCATTTAAAATTTCTGAAAACTGGGCACCTGGGTGGCTCAGTTGGTTAGGCGACTGCCTTCAGCTCAGGTCATGAACCCGGAGACCTGGGATCGAGCCCCACATCAGGCTCCCTGCTTGGCGGGAAGCCTGTTTCTCCCTCTCTCACTCCCCCTGCTTGTGTTCCCCCACTGGCTGTGTTTCTCTCTGTCAAATAAATAAAATCTTTATTTATTTATTTTTTTCTGAAAACTGTGTGATAAACTGAGGGCCACATCATCCTTCCCATTACTGAGATAGAACTCTTGATCCTGCCAATGCTCAGAATGTTAAAACAAGCCTACCACCTTTTAGGATTTTTTTGAGGGGGCTACAGATTCTACTTAAGACAACTTAGTCTCTTACTTGCAAATTAGCCCATATTGAATGAGATTCCCTTCACCCAAAGATTGATTATTTGTACAAATTTCAATGTGGAAGGCACTCCCATTAGGAAAGATACTCTTCCACTGTAGAGGCTTTAAAAACTTTGTCTCCTGGCTATTAGAGTCTTTAGCCTGTAAGCTTATTGCCATAAATTGCCATAGATTTGTGATGGAAGAAACTGCACCTTTTGGCTCTTAGTCCCACAACATGACATTGGAGTGACAATTCCTGAACTTTTATACCAAATTACCTTCTGTATCTTGGGTGATGGAAGCCATACTTATTCACAAATTCAGCATAGCTACTGAAGCCTCCTTGCTACAGGATGGAGATCAAAATGGAGCCTCTTGTATTTTCTACCTGCAAGAGGTGGTTGTTCCACATCTGTTGCCAGATGTCATGCTGCTAGAGGAAGTCACTCCTTTTCCAGACCTTTTGGCAATCTGATTTAATGAGTCAAAAATAAATAAATAGAAATTTAAAATAAAGCTTTAATCAATCATCACAATTAATTAAACTTCAGTTGGTCATCCTAGCACTGGATGCTCTGTCCAATCGTCAGCCCTATTTGCACATTTTTACAGACTTTTGGGCCATTCTCAATGGCAAAGTAACCGGCCAATGCCAATTATAGTGGAATGAAGAGTGGATATAGGAATGAAGTTAAAAGTAGATACATGATAAAATTAGTTGAATATTCATGATACAATATAAGTATAGGAATATTCACTATGAAAATACTTCTAATGTTTGAAAATTTTCACAACAAATATTGTAGAAAAATACTCCAAAATCTATAGAAAAGATAAGAGATAAATGTAGGCTGAAGAAATAAAAAAAAAAAAGCACTTGCAATACTTTTGTTTTGATTTGAAAACAAATTAATGCTAAAGAAAATTTTTGAGAATGTTGGGAACATTTAAATATAGAAGTGGATTTAAATGATACCATTTAAAAATGTTTTACATGTAATAATAGCATCACTTTCAGATAGGAAATATACTTAGAAGATACATTATTTTTAGAGTGAAGTTTTATAGTACAATGTGCAGAAAATGTGATATGGTTCAGCAATGTAATTACATAAGTAAACAGGATACAAAAAGATAGATATAAATGGACACAAGTAAATATAAAAATTAAAATTAAAAATCATAAAGTTAAAAATCATAATCATTCTATTTCTTTCTCCCTCTCTCTCTCTCTCTCTCTCTCTCTCTCTCTCTCTCTCAACTACCAGCTATTTTGTATTCTTAAAGTACAATCTTCGAAGGGAATATGAGAAGTGACCAGAAATAAGTGACTGATTGGAAATTAGAACTAGATAACAGAAAGTGGTGTACTTGGATAATCTTACATTGACCTAAAAGTGGGATATTTTAGATTAAAAGTCTTTGTTTCATTTTCTATAATTGTGTTTTTCTTACCACTTTTCAACGGTGTAAGTCCATTCCAATAGGTATTCTTATAGGTAATAGTTACATTGTCACTTCCCTTAGTCATGTCCATTGTGTCTTATATATGTCTTTGCTCAATTTTCTTTTTTATATATCATGATGGTCTTCTGATATTTCTTAATTTCGTTCAAAGAAGTTCACTTGCTGTTTTGACCACAAGATGTCCCCTGCCACCATCTACTACAGTGAGTTGCATTGTAAACTGTTAGTAGTACAATATTTATTAACACTATATTAAAAGATTCTATATATTAATTTAACACAGAACCTAGAGAGATTTTCTTCTGAAATGAGATGAATTGATTAGAGAAGGCTTACCACTATACAAACAAAACAAATTTTACATTTACTTATGGCTATGTCTGCATGGATTTGAAAGGCAAAGTCTTACTAAGTTTCAGTACCATGTGTGCTATGATTTGCTAAGGACAACAAGAAAAGTCCACTTTCAAGGATATCTGTCATGTCAGCATTCTAAAACATAAAAAAAAAAAAAAAAAAAAATCCCAAGTACTATCTCTTCTTTGCTTTATGCTTTTTCTGTTTCTTTCTTTCTTTCTTTCTTTCTTTCTTTCTTTCTTTCTTTCTTTCTTTCTTTCTTTCTTTCTTTCTTTCTTTCTTTCTTTCTTTTGTACTGAATGCTTATGTTCCACCCCCCAATTCTTATGTTGAAGCCCTACCCTAATATGATGTTTTCAGAGGTGAGACTTTCGGAAGTAATTAGGTTTAGGTGAGGTCTCGAGTGTAAAGCCACTATGATGGGATTAGTGACCTCATCAGAAAGAAAGAGATACCAAAGCTCGCCTCTGTCAGGAGGTTACCGTGAAAAGAGCTTAAGCCAGTCTCTGCTGTTTGATTACAACAGCCTAAGCAGACTAAAACAGGATTCTATCTCCTGGGAAAACACACAAACATTTCTCAAAAATATTCTTAGCAGCTAATAAGTTACCATAGATTGACAAACTATTTTAGTGTTAAAGAGTAAAATCAGAATCCTAAGAAACAAATCAGGAAAGTATTCAAAAATATAATAATTTAAAGATATTGTGTCTTGAAACTCATTCTTTTCCACTCCTTTTGGGCTGCTAGTACAGGGACTCTCAACACCTCTTTCCTTTGTCAGGTGGTCACCCAGCACCTTCACTCTTCCAGTGGGAAGACCCAGGGGGCTGCCTGCGTGCTGCTGGAGGAATAACCACATGCTCCCTTATGTTCTCCTGCTTAATTATGTCAACACCATTTCAGCAATGACTCAGCCAACGGGTTCTGGTTAGAACTGATTCCACACTGCTATAACCAGTCCCATTAAACTTCATCAGAGGACCAATATCATACTGCTAGGAGCCCCAGTCCCATGATTTGTATCCCAGCACTTACAGATCTAGCTAGCTCCTGTGGCACTATAGAAAGTCCTCCCTCAGATAAACAGTGACACAAGAGGTTGAGATGGGATGCTGTCAGTGTGCATAGAAAATGTCTTCTGTAGCTGTGACTGGCCTCAGAGGAGGCCAAGAAGGTAGGGAGTGGTGCCTCCACATTGACTTCTATCGTCCATCCATTCAAATCTGCCTACACTTTACACTGAATTCCTTCTGTTTTTGAAACTTTGAAGTTAACAGCAAAACATAATATCCAGAATGATGTGACGCCAGAAGTAGAAGAAGCTATGGTACCTGCTGTAACAACCACTCCCAAGGCTGTAGGCAATATCCATCTCCTTTCTGTAGTTACCCTTATCCCAGGGTAGGACTTCAGCTGCCTGGTTTTCTTGTTGAGTAGAGCGGTGCAGACAGGGATCCCTGATGGTTCTGATTATACCTGATTACCTAGCTGTTGTCAGTTCATGGTCACTGCAACTGTCAGTTGATAGCTGTCACAAGTTTGGAAGCACCCACAGGTAAGTCCGTGAATTCCATTATTTCCAGACTTACTCTTTCCTGTCCTTGTTTTGTAGCAATATCTCTAGCACTTCACTATACTCCAGAGTTTACCCACCTGTAGAGTAATATCTGTCCTTGTTTGCAGATCCATCTGCATTAAGAGCTCAAATGAACTGATAGATTTCATAACCTTAATGCAAATTATTCCCTTCCCTAACTCATGGAGACCAGGATAATCACTACCTTATAGACTAGAAGTGATGGGAAACAAACTCTTCAATTGATTACTTAGAGTGATGGTAATAGAAGTCAATCCTACTGTCACATCTTGATTTCTGGATGTAAGTCTTCTTAGCAAGATACAATTACCGTTGGTTTAACATCTGTACCATGTTGTGTCTTACATACTTCTCCAACAACATGTTTCATACACTATCTGGTGATTTAGCTGAAGTTTTAAGAGAATGTCTCAATGCTCTCCTTTACTCTGGCACTAGCACCAGTTTAGCAGTGCCTTGTCTTCTGGTTCTGAGTCTCAGCTCTTCAGGGTCTTTTTAACTATAACAGACCTAAACTTCATCCACATGTTCCTTCTGATTCCATGGGTGGTAGCTTCTTCCTGCAGTTATTGTCTCTCTGATACCTTAGTGCTCGCCTATTTTTTTTCTTTTGTTCCTCCATTATCTGTTCAAAAAATTCTTTATCTGAACTTTGTTAAACAGCTAATGTAATTTGTGTTTTCCTGATTAGAGCCGAAAGAGGACTTTGCTAGATGATAATCTAGAATAGACTATATAGAGGTTCAAACTGTTTTTACAAGGAGTTAGACCAACCAGATGTAGTTGCAATCGATTGACAGAACTATTGGTGGTCCCAATGGTTGGGAGTTCCTACTGTGACGAAGGACCAAGGATGCCACACATCCTGCAATGGATGAGAGAGTCCAGCAGAAAGAAAAATTGTCTCTCCTCAAATGCCAAATGCTCTGATGAGAAACACCATCTCAAACACTATTTTTAGTAATTTTCCTATTGGATTTTTTTTGTAAGTCAGTTGCTTGCATTTTATCTTATACACCATATGGCTCAGGTAACACTTTAGTAAATGAAACATTTAACTAATGAATCTAAAAATGTCAACTGTATAAATCTTAAGCATAAGACTCTTGAATTTTGTAATATATAACTTTCAAAATCATGTAAGTACTTTCTATTAATCTTATTAAATTGGAAAGACAGATATTCTCAAGATATCAACATTATTTATGTCAAAACAGTAATAAATATATGTAGATTTACTCAGTGAAATCAAGGAAATTTGTAAATGTTTTGTCTTTGAAATCATGTAATAATTTGAGTTCATTTGCTCACAAATTACTTGCTTATTATTTTTCCCTTCGTAAATATTTAGATGAAGTAGTTAGAATAGCAGTTTCTTGGTACAAAGAACTAAAAAACAAAAAAGGTAGATTACTTGTGGCAGGAAAAAAAAATAGTGCTTAGTAACAGCTGCTACCTAGCAATACCAGAATTAAAATATCCTATGGCTTGTATCTGGTCTGGTTACGAATGTGAGGATTTTTCAAAGAAAAAAAAATTGAGATATGTAAATAGCACATGAGCAGAAAATTCAGAACAAAAATATACCTGTGCTAGGACACCTGAGTGGCTCAGATGGGTAAGTGTCAGCCTTCAGCTCAGGTTATGATCCTAGGGTCCTGGCTCAAGCCCCACATAGGGCTATCTGCTCAGCAGATAGAATGATTCTCCCTCTTCCTCTGCCTCTCCCCCTACTTGTGCTCTTTCTCTCAAATGAATAAGTGAATTTTTTAAATAAAATAAAATAAATACGTGCCTATATTGAATGCAATCTAGAGTGAATGAAGAAAATCTCTCACCTCAAACCTTGTCTGAGGCTAATTTTTTTTTTTTTTCTGATGTAATATGTAGTTTCTTCTGGAGAGGAGAAAGCATTCCTATTAAATGCTAAAGGTTTTTTTTTAATGATTTTAAACAGATTAAGAATTCATTTTAGAAAGTAAGCATCCCGTTCTAGCTGGCAGATTATCCATCCTTATAATCTTTAAGCAGCTATGTTTTTAATCTCTCACCTTTGTTACTCTTGTGTCTGTCTGTCTGTCTGTCTGTCTGTATATAGTTTATACATGTCTCTATGAATAGTAGAAAACTTTGAAATTGCTTTTCAAAACACCTTTTGGCAATTTGCAATACATTTCTTCTAGTATAATCAAGTAAATGTACACAAAGACAATTAAGAGCAGAAACAGATCTTTCATACTGAAATACTAATAAATTTCAAGAACTGAAGGTTACTGACTTTAAGCAGCCACACTGAAATAGCCTCTGTGACTAGTTTAGAACGAGGGAGGGATCCCCACCAAGTGTTGTGGGGGAAAGACAAACCCATGATACCTAACACCAGACATATGAGGCCAATGGCAATTTATTAATCAGGTACATTCAATGCAGGGAGGAAAACACAGCATGTGATACACCAAACAGGAGTTGTATTTAGGTTCCCAGTGAAGGAGCAGGAGCTGTGGAAGGCAGTCTTTGTAGCATGAAAGGAGTGAGTGATCCCTGGTCCCACAGGAGGATATGACTGGCTGGTGTGAACAATTCCATGGAATGGCAGGGAAATGAAGCCTGCTATGATAGTGGTATCGGTGAGTGTTCCAAAACAGAGAAAGTTGAATTTAGGACCAAAAGCACCCAAGTCTAAGCTGAAATTGTCCCACTGGGGTGCCTCTGTGGTCTCTGGTTGATTCCAAACACTCAAGATGAATTTAGAAATTTTTGAGAAAGGCACTTCTAAGCCAGGCATACATGAAGGTAGGGCTTGTGCTGGGTTTCCTGTTTGTTCAAGTCCAGGAGGTTCGAAAGAAAAAAGTGACCTGGTACCTTGTGAACCCTGACTTCTTTCTATTTGGAACAATGTATAAAGTTCTTGTTTGTAAGTGAAATCACTGAGTAATAAACCATTCAAAATCTCTTAGCCTGAAATAATTCTCAGATCATTAAATGTGATAGTGAAGATAGAAGTGAAGATAGAACCTGAAGGTATCTAAATTCTAATATGACCATAACAATAACACAGGAGTTTTTAAGACAAAATTTTATATTTAAGTTATAGAAAAACAGAAGAATACATATTACTGTTAAGAATAATTATTAATCTTGGGCACCTGGGTGGCTCAGTGGGTTAAAGCCTCTGCCTTCGGCTCAGGTCGTGATCTCAGGGTCCTCGGATCAAGGCCCGTGCTGGGCTCTGTTCAGCAGGGAGCGTGCTTCCTCCTCTCTCTATCTGCCTGCCTCTCTGCCTACTTGTGATCTCTCTCTCTGTAATAAATAAATAAAATCTTTAAAAAAAAGAATAATTATTAATCTCTAATAGTAAGTAGGTATGACTTGAATTTTAGTTAGTTTATCTACCAATTATATATTTAGGAGACTATTTCGATTCTATCAAAAATATTTGAAGATAAAATATTTGAGGAATTTGATGATAAAAATATAAACTATTATAATACACATAATTATGTACTTTTAAAAAGTATTTTAAGGTCTTTACATGCATTCATACTCAGAACTGTTATGTGGGAAAAATGCCCCTATACTGAATAAATGGTTAACTATTACTATGGAAATATAAACCACTGCAAAACATAAAATCTCAAGTGCCTTAAAAGTAAGATAATAGACACAGAAACCTGTAGTATACTGAATATAATTTTCTCCACCCTATTAATTATCTTAAATATTATTTCATATTAGGTTCAATACATTTCTCCCCTCAATGGTTATCTCATTTATTTTTTTTCTGCATCTCACATATAATTTAGTTTAGGATTCTAGCCTGCTCTTGGTCATCCTGTTCTTAGCCTGCCCTCATTCTTTGGGACAGGTTTTCTTAGTTGTCAAAGTTGTCTTCCTAAAAACACAAATAAGGCATGTTACTTCTCAAATTGATTAATAAATCCTGATAACCTTCAAATTTAAAGCCATCTATCATAGATAGGTCCTAAGGGATCTGGCATATATATCTTGTCTCATTCTCTTAATGTTGCATTCATCCATCCCTTCATCCATCCATATTTATAGACTAACCTGGTTTTTGGTTATTCACTGTTATAAGGCTAAGGATGATAAAGCATGAGCAAAAACCATGGTTCTTGCTCTCATGTGAATGATGCCTTAGTGAGTAAAAATACAGTGAAAATAAAATATAGATAATTTTAGAAATGCTACAAATCTTAAAAACATAATGAAATTGCACAATCTGATGGCAGTGAGATTTGGTCATCTCCAACCAAAGATCCCACCTTATGACCTTATAAAAAATCATAGTGATCTGTTTTATTTATCAAAATATACCTACACTGCATCGAGTACAAACATATTTGTAACCCAGAACCCATAGTCCTGTTCCAGTAGGCAATGGGTACAATATTTGTTTAGTGGTAGACTGTTATTTTTCACCTTGAGGGGAAAAGGAAAGGATAGGAATGAAGAAAGAAGAAAGAAGAAATTAACTACTATTTAGGAATCTGAATGCTGGAACTAAAGGATATTAACTGTAGGCCACTGGTTAGTCCAAGGTGTAAGTAGACAAAATACTAAAACAGTAACTCAGTGTCCATGACCATAAATCAACACAACAAATCTGAAATTCTAGGTAACTGTATACATATTAATAAAATTGACTGCACTAAGCCTAATAATTTTTTTTACTTGCTCTCACACTCTTGAAATTGACTTCCACATAAGCTCTTCAGAATCCTAATAATATAAATAAGTTGTGGGTTTGGACTTTCAGTGTATAGGCTCTTTCTAAAATAAATCTGAATACCTATGTTCAAGATTATGTGGGAATCTAGTTAATTTTGTATTTGCTGGCAATAAGACATGGTGATAAGAGGGAGGAGAAACTGGAGGAGACTCAGTATCTAATTTTGATAACACAGTTTTGAAAATAATTTATACGGTAAGTGGAGGCTGATTCCCTCAGATGTGGTGGAATAGGACTATCTCCTTAGCCAAAGATGTTCAGAGGAATTTCAAGATTCAAAATTCTCAGTCCTATTCATAGCTACCCAATGGCACTCTCCTATGATGCAAAGTTTCAATTTTTTCTTGAAAGTATCCTGGTAGAAAGGAACTAAAAATATTTTCTGCTCTTTTGATATGAAACCTGATTTCTAAATAATTATCTAAATCACCAATAATTTATACTCAGGTTAGCATCTTTGAGTGGCAAGTTGAAAGCCATTAAGTGAAAAATGCAATTAATTTAATGAGTTGACAAAGGAGATTTTTAAAAATGAAATAAATTGAGCATAAAAGAATATCTCAGAATGTATTGCATTATTATAAAATACTGATTTGTTCAAGTTTAATATTATACACACAAAGGATTAAATTTAAATTCAATTTGCTTAGATATTCATCAAAATAGCTATATAGCTTCTTTTTTCAAGTTTGAGTTTAGAAAATTCAATAACCACCTTCTATATTGTCAGTATCCTTTCCAGCCCTTTGTATTTGTGGCATGATCAATTATCCATTGACTGTGTAGAATACCACCATATCTAATCAGCATAATAACAACAAAAGAAATCCTGATTTATAAATAATATTTATATATTCAGATTAAATTCAACAATTTTCTAGAAAAGATTCTGATTTACAGTTTAAATTGCCATGCACCAATCACTTATAAATTGTAGATATTACCAGAAGGAAATAATACTGCAATAATAAATGATAGTTTTAATACATTTGATTCTAAGCCAATTATAAAATAATTTCAAATTGGTAAATAAATAGGAAACATCAATTCATTTTTTGTAAATGAGGGGGTATGTTAGAGTTAATAATGTTAGGTAGTTGGACAGTTACATAGACAGTTAGGGTCCAGGGTCCCCAACAGAAAATATGGAGTCAGGACAGCTAAGATAAAACAACACTGCCTCCTGTATTGCAGCTTAGACAGGACTGTGCTGACATTCTGCTTTGCAGCCTTTGCAGAAATAACTTCTGCAAAATGTTTTAAAATAAGACAATTAACCACAAAAGCATTTGTCATTATCTCGGGCAGGGGACAGTTAAGACATAGACCTTATATGTCAGCAAAAAGACCATAAGCACTTAGACATTAACCTAACAGGTAGGCAGATACATGCCAAAGCCCTGATTGGCATGACTCAGCACACCTTAATTACCTAAGAAATTTCTACAAAAGAGCTCATAAAATCCCCAAACTTAGAAACTCCTGTAGCAACCCTCTTGGACCCCTGTCTTCCCAGGAGTTTTGTACTATTACTCAGTAAACTCTGCTTCATTGCCCACCAAGAACAGGAGAAAAAAAAAAGTCCCACAATAAGAACAACTATAAACAATTTATAAAAATTAAATAATGTCAAGAGCCAAAATAATATCAATTATATAGCATCATAATTTTAATCTTTTATAGACTTGTTTGGTGTACAGCCATTCATAATACTTATTAAAATAATCAATAGCTAAAACTACATTTAAAGTTTAGTTATTTAGGGTGCCTGGGTGGCTCAGTGTGTTAAGCCTCTGCCTTCAGCTCAGGTCATGATCTCAGGGTCCTGGGATCGAGGCCCTCATCAGGCCCTCTGCTGAGCGAGGAGCCTGCTTCCTCTACTTTCTGCCTGCCTCTGTGCCTGCCTGTGATCTCTCTCTCTCTGTCAAATGAATAAATAAATAAAATCTTAAAGTTTAGTTATTTAATTCCATTTAGAACATGGGCCTTTGGGGCACCTGGATGGCTCAGTTGGTTAAGCGACTGCTTTCAGCTCAGGTAATGATCCTGGAGATCTGGGATTAAGCCCCTCATTGGGCTTCTCCCTCTCTCACTCCCCCTGCTGTGTTCCCTCTATGGCTGTGTTTCTCTCTGGCAAATAAATAAAATCTTAAAAAAAAAAAAAAGATAACATGGGCCTTAAAGGAAATCTGTAATTTTTTCAACTTTTGGGAAATTAAATAAAATTTTACTATCCTGAAACCCACATGGAGAGAAATTTATAAAGTAATGGTCAATAAGATTCATGAAAAATCATCTTCAATAATATTCACAAAAAATCATCTTTCATCTAGGCATATTGAAGACTATAAAATATTTCAAGAAGAAAAGAAATCATTAGGAGAAAAATAACATAGTTAAAGCACAATCAAACTTAAAAAGCAGATTTTATGAGAGTTCTGTTTTAAGACACCTTACAATTTTCATTCCATGGAAATGAACATTTCCTTCTTGTCAGGAAAACTTTTCAATTGATGCATTCTGTCAAACAGAAGAACAGAATTTGGAGATATGCATAAGAAATGCCCCATCATCCTTGTGTTGCCTGTAACAAGGTCACTAATGCTATTCAATACTCAGCTCTAATAGTTGATCCTAAACTTCTTTCAGCCAGCTTAACAAAAATGTTAGCCATATTTTCTTATATCTCCTTGAGATTCTTTCCTGTCTTGAATTCTGTGTTTCTCTACAGAGTAGATGTAGAGATTCACTACTGATATCACCTTCTGGGTGTCTTTTGTTTAAATTTCTTTTGTCTTTCTTGCACTCATACAACATAGCCAATTTATTGGTAAGTTCTGAACTTAAAAAACAATGTCCATCAAATCTTATATGATCGACTTGTGCTACTCTGGTCAAATCTACTGTTATTTTGTGCCTGTACTGAATAAACAGCTACTAGTATCTTTTCTTCATCTCTTCTCCCTGTAAGGACCTATTTAGATGTCCAAACAGCCATCTTGTTGTTTACTCAGAAAAACAGTTCCTGGTAAACAAAGGCGAGCCAGATTGGAGGAGATGCCCAATCAGGTAACCCCCTCAAACCCCCTTAACCTCCCTGTTCCAGCAGCAATGGAAATGCAAATTAAGAATGGGCAGCCAGTTCCAGGTACTTAGACCAGGTGGGAATGCCCAATCAATTAATCCCCTTAATCTCCCGGACCCTGGGACCCTGACCAATGGAGATCCCCTGGTATACCACTCTGTGTTTAAATTGTAAAGAGATTATGAACTCAACAGTTTAAATGTATTCATCATCACAGCAGAGTGAAAGAATTAACTCTAGGCAGACGTGTGATTGCAATCAGCTTGTGGCTTGCCCTATAAAAGCTAGCTTGTAAGAATAGGTGTGGTCATTCTCTCTTTGGAGGCAACCTTGGCCTGGGCCAGTATAATTCTCAATGCTTGGGATGAAATAAAGCTTTGCTTGACCTTTGCTTTTGTATCAGCCTCAGCCTCATTCCTTTGAACACAGACCCTAATACTCCCCATCACATTTTCTACTAAATTCATGTCACTTCTCTCTTAAAAATTCCAATGACTTTACAGCCAGTGCCTAAATTTTCTCTATTTAGAAGACTGGATCTTGGATTGCAGCTTTTCAAGTATGGAGATAAACCTTAAGATAATTCCTGGGAGATAGAGGCTTTTGTCTGCTCCCTCAGTGCTCTGCCCTGAGTAGATAGCCTCTTCACAATTGCCTCTTTGTCTCAGTCCTCATAGGACTTACAAATGGAAGCTCCATTAGCTATCAGAGCTGGGCTATCCAGGAACCCATTCCTAGTACAAGGGTGGAAACTTGTTGTGCAGACAGGTATAAGCTTCTTCCAGGAAAATACTAGCAATTTGGCTAGAAGGAGATGGTGGAGGAAGTATCTGCTGACTTTCCTTCCCACAGGAGAATTCAGGCTAGACCCAAAATGCCTGCTAAATTAAAAGCATATGGGCCATGAATGACAAACCTGTAACCCTGAAGCAAATAATACATTGTATGTTAATTAAAAAAAAAAAAGCATGTGGGCCTCAGACAGCAGTCTTTTTCTTAAAGTATGAAGATAAACCCCTTTCAGGGAAGGATTGGGAGATGAGTGTTCTGCCTGCTCCATCTGGGCTGAGTTCTAGGAGCATAACCCTGGCCAGCTCTTGTGATGACAGACAGTTGGAAGAAAAGCAAAAAAGAGGGTCGCCTGGGTGGCTCAGTTGGTTAAGCGACTGCCTTCGGCTTAGGTCATGATCCTGGAGACCTGGGATTGAGCCCCACATCGGGCTCCCTGCTTGGCAGGAAGCCTGCTTCTCCCTCTCTCACTCCCCCTGTTTGTGTTCCCTCTCTGGCTGTGTTTCTCTCTGTCAAATAAATGAAATCTTAAAAAAAAAAAAAAAAAGTTTTAGAAAAGCCAAAAAGAGATGCTGGGACAAGGCTCCCCACCTCCTCCAAAAGGAAATTACCCTTCAAAGGCTTTTATGAGGAGCTCTCCACCCTTTCCCATGGATAGGTGGATGGCAGAAACCTGATTTGTTTATCAGATTAAAGGGTTAATCAGATTAAAGCAGCCCACAAAGAAGTCCATAAAAACCCCTAGATCTAAATCCCAAATCAGCAAAAGAGGTCCCTTCCCTCTTTGGGAGCTTTGTACTATCACTCAATATACTTCACTAAAGGTGGCTTTGCTGCCCAACACTCTTTCATCTGGTATACCTCTTCATTCTTTGAAGTGGTGTAACCAAGAACAACAGGCACTAAAGGAGAAGAAATCTTGCAACCCTTGCATATCTGTTAAAAACAACTTCTGTTTTCTATGAGCTTGTGGGTTTCATGGATGCAAATCTCACTGCCATTTATAACTAGATGTTTTGGGAGTTGGGGTGCTAGACGTGGGGTTCAAATGCTTCACTTCTTAAAAAGAACCTGGGAGTTCAGTTCCCTAACAGTTCAATGGAACTGTGTTAGAGGTGGCATTTACAGGTTTATGGAGAAATCCTTTCCTATCTTTTTCAAAATGGGTATTTTTTCATTCATCCTATATGTAGAAATCACTCAGTAGTTTCTGGATTTCTTTCACGGAGAATTGCTCCACATATCGCCTCGTATTGATTGAGTGCATCTATGGGAGCAGAAGAACTCGGTAGTCATGTATGTTGTCTCTATAATTTTATTTTTTTGTTGTTGTCTCTATAATTTTAAATACAGTCTCCAAATTACACTAAAAAACCCATAAATTAGATATCTTATTATTCTGTCAAAATCCTCCAATGTCGTAAATAAAATCTAGGAGTAAAAACAAAAACAAACAAATACTAATAATTAAAACAACAACAACAAAAACAAAAACCCTCTACAATATCCTTGAAGAATCTACTATACAATAAGATTTCCCATTACTTCTAGACTCCAGTAAACATAGTTCCAACACATTATTCTTCCCCCAGCCATAGTAGGACTTATTGTCTATTTCATTCAAGTTTGTGTTCAATAGAGAGATCTCTTAAAGCCCTGCCTAACATACATCTAAATGCACCATCTTTCACTTTGATTTAACTTGTATTTGTTCTATATTGGTTTTCCTTCTCTGGAAAGAACATGGTCTCTGTTAAGTTCACTGTTAACTTCAATGACACCCTGTGTGAGTATCAATGGGCTTTGTCAGGCAGGATATGCCCAGACATTGATGTAACAAGTAGATCAGTACCAAAAGAGGCACTAAAGTGTTTTAAGCAGGAAGAACACACTAAAATAAACATTTTAGCAAACTTTCTCTTATTGAAGTCTAAAATGGAATTTAAAAAGGGATATAATAGAGAGAACTCTTTACATAGGCAGGTAAAAACTGATATAAAGTGACAATAAAAGTGTCTATATAAAAGAGAGACAGACTTGAATGGTGATAATAAAGTAAACCAACAGACCTTGAGAGATCAATAATTGGATGCAATCCCTGGGGAAAAGGGAGGAAACTAATATAACTCATGATTCTGTTTGATATAAGAGAGGCACCTTGGGATGATGCAGGTTTCCTAGAGGAGGTAATACATTTCCAGCAAAGAGAAGGGATATCTGCAAGTGAGTAAGTGAGAGCAGTCAATAAATAATTTTCTTTGAAAGTATTTGGTGGTGAAAAGCAATTATAGCATATTTTATTTGTTTTAAAAAAGAAGAATTTGAATATGCATTAACTTTGAGGAAAATTTGTTAATTAAAAAAAAATGTTAAAGATGCAGGTAAAAGAAAGACTAAGAGAGGAGACAGAACACAGGTTTGAGCACAGATGGTAGGATTAACCTCCAAGCAAGGCAGGGATGTTTTCCTCCGAGACACAGCAGGAAGATCTGAAGTTGGCTTTAGACAGAGATAAGATTGAAATGGTTAGGGCAGTATGTCCAGAGGTCTCATATAAGAGAGCCTTGATTTTCTCTGAAAAAAATGCCTCACTCTGATAAGTATACTTAGAAAAATTAGTCTTCATAAAATAAGAAAAAGGTAATTTTAACTTATTAGATACAATCTAAAACAGTTATAAATGTGAATGTGTCTAAATTTTCAAAATCTACTCTTTACTCCAATTATCCACATTTTATCAACAAACAATGGAGCAAAATCATTTATTGTCAAGTCTTTTATATGTATATATAGTTAGATGAAAACATATAAAGTAGAAACTCCAGCATCTAAAGTCATGTTATATTTTGTATCTTATTATTTTTAAAATTCTATAGTTATTCTGACTATATTGTCTAATTGCCCTTTCTACAGTTTCATTGTTAGTGTATAAGAAAGCAACTAAATTCTGTGCATTGATTTTGTATCCTGCCACATTACTTAATTGCTGTATGAGTTCTAGTAATTTGGGGTGGACTGTGCCTATACTCAAAACTGTTAGAACAGGGTTCTAAATAAGAGCCTATAATTAAGTTTGCATCATGAAAACTATTGATATTGCAAAAGTAATGAAATATATGGAAAGTATTAATGTCAATGATCACTTTGCCTACATTTTTCTGTAATTACAAATCAGTTTAATCACTGAATAAACACAAATAGTCTACACTTCAGTCTTAAAATTCTATTTCACCAGACAGATTAGTAAGTAGCATAAATGATCTAGAAACAAGGCTTTTATATACTATTCTTCAAAAAATTATTTCAGGTGCTATATTTGTTAAAAGAATGTTGAAATAATGTGTTTTTTAACTGCTTATCTTAAGGATTTTTTATTTTGCTTTTGAAAGTAAGATATTAAGAATGCTTTTTTAAAATTTTGTTCAAAATCTTAATTTCCGCCATAGACATTTTAACGATGTTTATTCTTTCGATCTTTGAGCATGGAATATTTTTCCATCTTTTTGTGTCTTCTTCAATTTCTTTCATAGGTGTTCTGTAGTTCCTCAAATATAGATCTTTTACTTCTTTGGTTAGGTTTATTCCAAGGTATCTTATGGTTTTTGGTGCTATTGCAAATTGAATCGATTGTCTAATTGCCCTTTCTACAGTTTCATTGTTAGTGTATAAGAAAGCAACTAAATTCTGTGCATTGATTTTGTATCCTGCCACATTACTTAATTGCTGTATGAGTTCTAGTAATTTGGGGTGGACTGTGCCTATACTCAAAACTGTTAGAACAGGGTTCTAAATAGTAAAGCTCTCTTAACTTTTAAGCTAATAACCTAAAAATTGGATTCCGCAGTCATTGTTTTTATTCTAATCAGGTGGTGAATAGAATGGCTGGTGCTCTCCAGGTATCTTAAACTAGGTTTGTGTTGCAAACTTTGGTGAGGATTGTAGATACATTCTGATGACAAGACATAGTTCTTTCATGACCCTAATCTTTCCAGAGTCTGATTTGTTTATGATCTCTGTATCAGTATTAGCCTGTTAGGGCTGCCATAATAAAATGTCAAAGAATGATTGACTTAAACAAAAGACATTCATTTTCTCATACTTTCAGAGGCTGGAAGTCTAACATCCAAGTGTCCATAGCTTTAGCTTCTACTGTGTCATGGTTTCTTGTCTTGCAGATGGCCACCTTCTCTCTGTCTGCTCACACCCACCCCGGTCTCTCTTTCTCTTCTTATAAAGACAGCAGTCCTATTGAATTAGGTCCCCAACTTTATGACCTCATTTAACCTTAACTACCTCTTTGAAAGTCCTATCTCTGAATATGGTCATGTTGGAGGTTAGGGTTTCAACATATGACTTTTGGGGAAATATAATCCATTCCATAATGATACAATTGCATGATTTTGCCACCAAAACTAGAGACTTGTTTTGGATTCCTTTATTTCCAAGAAGCAATTCAAAATTCAGCATATTTTTGGTTAGAACTTGCTAGCAAATACTTCTGAAAAAGACATAAATAAATAAATAAAATAAACACAGCAACAAAAGACCCATTTATTTGTCTAAAAAACGTAATATTATTCACAGTTTCTTAATGAAAGTCAAATTACACACATCTGTTTGAGATACCATATATAAACTATATATATACATATATGTGTATATATATGTAAACATACATATATATGTATATATATATATGTAAACATACATATATATGTATATATATATATGTAAACATATTGAATTGTATAAAATAGCATATAATACTTGCAAATATGGTAATACAGAGAAAAACTGTTCTTAAAGCTCAGGAGAGTGGGCTAGAGTTTTTAGGAACTCCAGAGTTCCCAGAACTGGTTTTTCAGACTGAATCATAAAAGCAGTAACCAAGTGTTAATGATTTGTGATTTCTTCTGACCCTCCACTGTTAGTGGACATGGATGCCCCTAATGTCATATCAAGGACCGAGAGAACCTCTTTTTGTACTCGTCTGTTTGGACACACTGAAATCTAGAGAACAAAGGGACTTATTTGGGAAAATCACATGAAGCCAAAATCATTTTCAATTCTAATATTTTTAAGAACAGAGAATGGCATTCTAAATCAGCATACATAGAAAAAAAAAAAACAAGCAGCTAATTTATTTTTCCTGACACCAAAACCTCAAAAAGGGTTAAATACTAAGCTAAAGATAAGTGATGAAACATGCAGAGGTTTTCTTTTACTATTAGACAAATAAAAATATTCATGACTCACATGGATGGATAGAGTGAGAGAGAGATAAATAGATAGATATGGTAGATTGATAGTAAACAAAAGCATTTTATTCAGTCTTTTTGTATTGTTTCTTAGTCATGCTGTTTTTCAACTCTGGTAAATAAATCTATGATATATCAAAATATTCTGTTTATCATCTTTTTATGATCAACATATGATTAGTAAAATATTTATTTTGAGGGCAATTTGTTTTATTTATTTATGTTTTAGAGATTTATTTATTTGAGAAAGAGAGAGAGAGAGAGAGCTAGCAGGAGTAGGAGTGGAGGGAGAGGAAGGACCAGTCTCCCCACAGAGAAGGGAGCTGGACACAAAGCTGATCCTAGGACTCTGAGCTCATGACCTGAGCCCAAATCAAGTCAGTTGCTTAAGCCACCCAGGTTCCCCTTGGAGGACTTTTAAAATATGCCAATCTCATGGTATTCTGTAAAGCACGATCTGTGTAAATATATTTCTTATAGAAAGACTTTTTTTAAAGATTTTATTTATTTATTTGACAGAGAGAGATTGCAGGCAGGCAGAGAGGCAGGCAGAGAGAGAGGAGGAAGCAGGCTCCCTGCTGAGCTGAGAGCCTGAAGTAGGCCTTGATCCCAGGACCCTGAGAGCATGACCTGAGCCGAAGGCAGAGGCTTTAACACACTGAGCCACCCAGGCGCCCTTATATAAAGACTTTTGAGAAAATGTGAATATAATATGATGTGATATGTGTGATATGATACTATGAATTTCAAATAACATCTTAGCACATCATATACCACAGCATAGCTCTTATTGAATCTTAGGTAAATATGGTATTTCTGTCATCACTATGAAGTCTCAAGGTACTAAAGTCGTTCATTCTGACATTGGGCACTGTGAAATCTATTCATTATATGATTATTTTTGATATTTGAATACTACATAGGTTTTGAATATATAAAGCAATATAGCCCTTGGAATAATTTTTGAAAAGTGTAATTTGAACCTCATGGCCCTTTGTATGGAAAGTTAATTCTTAATGTCTAACCTAAAGTTTTCTTACTTATGGCTGTGGTAACTGTTTCTTGTTCTCCTTTCTTTACTGCTTAATATTGAGAGAACTGGTCATTTTTAAATGACCTTAGAAGCTTGAAGTTAGATTCAGGTTATGTCTCTTTTGAACATTACTAGGACATTAGGCTGGATTTTAAGGATCTATTGCTTAGTCTGTAAGAGACACAGTAAAATCTATCTGAGATTTCCCACAAACTGGCAGAACCTCAACCAGAATAGAGATTGTTATTGATATAACCCAAAACACATCTCCTGTATTAATGACCTGGAAGACTCAAGAAGTCAAGTTCACTGACCTTCTCCAGCCTGATCATGGTATCCAAGGAAGAGGTTGTTTCCTGTGCTTGTGACAGTAAACTATAACTTTCACACCATTTATGTGGTAGAGTAGGAGATTTTGCCAAGTCAAAAGTCATCCTGTGAGGAGCTATTCTATTTTTAATATATTATATATTTCTGATAAATTAACATTAGCTAAGCAATTAATAGATATTAATATGTATATGAGTTAATGTTAAATGAAAACAGTCCTCCTGACATAATGTCATCAAGTAACACAAATTATCCAAATTCATGACCAGAAATTGAGCTCCTCTAACCTCTCCTCTTCTCACTCCTTCATCCCCTGAGGACCTTAGCTTATCACATAAATGGCTTGGCTGATTTTATATCTTTGTAACTGTCATCCTTAGGGGAGAGTGAAATCCTCTATTACATTAAAGTTATTTTCATTTCTCGAAGAAAAGGAAGTCTGTGTCTAAAGAGAACTTAGTAACATACAGAATGTTTCATGAAAAACAACTTGTTGAGAATGAAAAGATGACTGCTGGTTTGTGATTTCTTTAAAGTTTACTCACATTTATAGAGCCTGAAGGAGACTGTGTAAGGAAGATAAAATAAAATCTCGGATACCACACAAGATTAACTGGGCAATAGAGATAAGAGCATTTAATCAATGGAATACTAGCTTCATGGAGCAGATCCGATCACAGTGACTGGAGGGGAAGCATACCAAGCCCATGAATGATTGCCATTTACCTTTTGAGAACAATGACAATAATATTTTGCATTTTGATAGCTACTTTGATCAGAAGTTCCCAAACTCTTAGCATATTTTAACATATTAAACCTTCTTAGATAGATATGACTTCAATCAGAACTTTATAAAAAATAGGCTGCTTGGATTTGTGTTGGAGAGAATGCAAGATGAATAGAGATTAGAGATACTTTTGAAAACATCCCACAGCTCGACCCTTGTGGAGTACAGACTTATAATTTATGTAAAAGCTAATAGAGTTTCAAGATAACCAGAATCCTTGTATAAGTATTAATGGTATTTTCATGTGGACATAAATATTGAAGTTTTATTATAAACCGAATGTTGGACAGTAATCACTGAAAATAAATACATCACAAGTCTGCAGGAAGCAAATAAATAGTAAAATAGGAGGAGTGCCTGTGTGGCTTAGTCAGTTAAGTGGTCATAATCGCAGGGTCCTGGGATTGAGCCCCACATCAGGCTCTCTGCTCAGTGGGGAGCCTGTTTCTCCCTCTACCTGTCGCTCACCCTGCTTGTTCTCTCTCTTTCTCTGTCAAATAAGTAAATACAATCTTAAAAATAAATAAGGAAATAAATAGTAAAATAGGAAAAGAGAAATAACAGAAATAATAGCAAATTATTATAATAAATAAAGTGTTGTAGGATTATGGTATGACATTTAGATACCTGTATGTATAGTAATTATATACTAATAATTATTAGTTATGATGATAGCACAGGTATGTTAGGGGATATTCATGAGTATTACTTTTAAATAAAAATATCTTTCACACAGACAAGTTGTAATTTCATACACATAATTAAAAATAGATATCTTCCCTCACTATAAACATATGACATACACCAACACATTATAAATTTATAAGAAAAAAAAATACCCTTAATGAGGCCCAAAACTAGGTAAAATTAAGGGAAAGAATGGGATGGTGAAAGAAGATATTTTATAGTTCTGCTTTTTTACTAAATGACTAGATAGATGATAGATAGATGATAGATGGTAGATAGATAGATGATAGATAGATGATAGATGATAGATAGATAGATAGATAGATAGATAGATAGATAGATATAGCTAGATGATAGATAGATAATTGATAGATAGATAATAGATAATTTTCCTCCTTCCTAACAGCATCAATTAGAGACAAATTTGCTATGCACTGTTTTCTATCTCAGGCTGTATACAATGTTTAATTTTTCTTAGCTGATCTCTGTGGGAATTAATAATTTTCTGTTCTGATTTATTTTTGTGCACAATATTTTTGTGCAAATGTCTATCCAAAAATGATACTATTCACCTGAGGTTATTTAACAGGTGGTTTGAATTTATTGACTAATCTGAACTGATATTAAGCACATTCTTTTATTATTATCAACTTTCTTATTATGAATGAAATGAATATTCAGATTCTAGAATGTGGAACAAATTAATAAGTTAAATAATCCACTATGCAGTTAAGCTCTTAAATCTCATCAATGATCTAATTAAAAAAGCTAATTTAACTATTCTGTAAATTGCTGCCAAATATGGCACCAATCATTATAAAGGAAATTTACTATTGGTGAAAAAAAAAGTTATGCAGATTTTTTGGGGGAAAAAAGGTGTAAAGTGGACCAAGACTGAAAAAGCTGACCCTAACATTATTTAAATAGTCTCAAAAGTTGTGAATGTGTTTAATGTTTAATAAGTATCCAAAGTTTAACAAATGATCTGCTAACTCTTCATATCAGTTTTCCATGTTACAAGCCAAAGTCAATGACCTCAAAGAGGAAAGATATTGTGCATTTTGTAGTAGGATATTAGCTAAGGGATTCCAGATAAATCTCTAAGAGAGCATCAAGCAAAGAGCTATACAAAAGAGTTTCAAGGATGCCCTTAGAAACATTGCAGATACTATTAATACTTAACTGACATCTATACTCCCTTCTCTTATTAACAGAATCTGACTTTATGTTTTGGGTTGTTGTATGATTCAGGAGCTGCTCCTGAAATATGTAGAATTGTTATTACTTATGAACCAGCACATAAAACAAGAATGGAAAAGACCGATGTTTATATAGACTATGAAAACAACTCCAAGAATATATACATATTCCATTTTTGGTGTTGGAAACCAATGCTTGCTCTGTCATTGTCCCCTAATTGTTGTTTCGTATCAAGTCTATAAATTAAAGTGACTAATGTTTTCCTATATAAGAAGAAAAGAAATTAAAACCCATGAGTAAATTCCAATTTTAAACTGTCGGGAGCCGCCTGGTCTCACAAGCTGATGGAGTCACTGTGGGGAAGATAGCAGTGGAAGCACAGATGTGCCTCACGGGAAAGCTCACTGACTCCCATAAATCTCAGTGAGAAGGTAGCAATAGAAGCACAGCTCCTGCTGCCAGAAAATAACCCCACTAGGCCTGACGTGGTCACAGCGAGGAAAGGGCAGTCTGGCTCCTGCCAATGGTGTGAAACTGGTGTCTTCTCTTTCTACTGATTGGTGTTTATCCTAAAAGTAAAGCACAATGTTCCTGACAGGGCTTCAGGGTGTTCTAAGCCAAACCGAAACCCCTTGAAGTCTAGATCTATTCAAGAGAGTGTACTTTTGGGCGCCCGGGTGGCTCAGAGGGTTAAAGCCTCTGCCTTCAGCTGGGGTCATGATCTCAGGGTCCTGGGATCAAGGATCTCAGGGTCCTGGGATCAAGGCCTGCATCGAGCTCTCTGCTTGGCAGGGAGCCTGTTTCCTCCTCTCTCTCTGCCTGCCTCTCTACCTACTTGTGATCTCTCTCTCTGTCAAATATATAAATAAAATCTTAAAAAAAAAAAAAAAGTGTACTTTTTGTACTTTCCCTTTAAATCTTCTACGGATCTGTGGGGAGATTGTCGGGGCTTTTGAATGGTTAAATGAATGGTTAAATATAAAATAATAAGGGAGTAGTAAGAGCATTGCCGTGCATACAGAGGATCTATAAATCAAGTCCTCCGTGATGCTTATGCACCCAGTCACCAAGAGTAAGCTTGTACAAGCGCCTTTACTTTTGCAAAATAAGTCACACTTCTTTTTAGGATGATTAATATGCCAGACAGACTGACTCCTAGCCGATTTGTTAATAACTTAGCTTAAACTATAACTTTGTATGTGACTAATTCACCTAAGCCTCTTAATTACTTTGTTATTTCCTTTCTTTCCTGTAACACCTGCTTAAAATAAACCACATGATTAATCTACCCTTTATTGCCTGGAAACAAGATGTAAGAAATTACAAAAAACCTTACTGATCAAACCTATTCCCATTTTGATTGAGGGATCTGATGTAAATTGTAGACATGTACACCTGCAAAAATATTTTTCACTGATCAATGCACTATATTCTCTAAAGTCATCTACTGTAAAAGATTTTTCCTTTTAATCTATAACTTGTTGCTTATAAATAAAGACACTGAAAGCCAGCAAGACAGAGATGCCTGGCAGGGATCGGAAAGGAATCTTCGGGGCTTTCTCGTTATTTGTTCACTGACGCCGTCTTTCCTTCAGGGACTCTTGGTTCAGCTGGAGCTGGACTCCGGCATTAAACATTTTTCTTAGTAGCATGTTCTCTCTGTACAGGAAAAACAGGTATTTCTAATACACTTTTCATTATATAGTAAGCTTAAAACATGTTAATTTAGATGTAAGAGGGGTTTTTGTTTGTTTGTTTGTTTTTTAAAGATTTTATTTACTTGAGACAGAGTAAGAAAGAGAGGACTGGGAGTGGAGCAGAGGGAGAGGCAGACCCTCTACTAAGTGGGTCTCCAATCCAGGATCCTCAGATTATGAACCTGAGCCAAAGGCAGATGCTTAGCTTAACTGATTGAGCTACCCAGGCACCCCTAGATGTAAGTCTTCAAAACAAAACATAAGCAAGTTAAATTTTTACATGTATAGGTTTAAACAATGATAAACCAAATTGTAAAATTTTGTCAGAATTTTTAAAAATATAGGATTCTCATATATTTTATTGATTAATATATGCATGTACATAATCCAAATTTATTTTGAGCCTCAGCTTTACTGTTTTCTCTCTCTTTTGCAGTATATTGTGACATAAATATATATAAAATCATATATATATATAATCATATATATAAACATGCCTATATGTTTGATAGTATTCTTTGGGAAGTTCGATGAAAAATTAATTTTGCTATAATTTTGCAGTTTGTCTGGAATAACCTTACATGAGAATCATTTTATTTTGTTTTGTTTTTAAGGAGCAAAGTATTTGGGTTTAAAAAGATGATGTGAAAATACCATTAAACCTCAGATTTGGACAATTTTATAAAAACAAAATGGAATAGAATGGATCTCTTTATCCCAAAATATCTATTTTTTTCATATACTTAGCAATTCCTTGCATTTTCAGTTTTTGCTAAATAAAACTATCTACACATATCTTAACTCGTCTTTGAGCATGGATGGTCTAAACATGAAAAGTGACATTTATCAATTGTTCTCTTGATAATATAAAATGCAACTATACTACTTTTACAGGACCTTCTTTTGTTCCCCCAAGACCCCAAAAATGCCAATGGATACATAGATCTATAAAAGTTAAGTGCTGAAAATACTACAAATACATATTTTTAAAAATATTTTATTTATTTATTTGACAGCAAGAGAGAGATCACAAGTAGGCAGAGAGGCAGGCAGAGAGAGTGGAGGAAACAAGCTCTCTGCTGAGCTGAGATCATGACCTGAGCTGAAGGCAGAGGCTTAACCCACTGAGCCACCCAGGTACCCTACAGATCCATATTTTGAAAAATCTTCATTACTGAAATTAGTTTTCACTGAGTTCTTAATCTCACTATAATGAATGACAAACATTTAGTTATTTTTCAAAATAATATTTAGAGACTGTTCTCAAAAAAATGGCATGAAACCAAAATAGGATTTTATATTTTGCATAAAATGTAAAAAATTCTGTATTCCCAATACATGAATAGAAAAAATCATAGTAGAATTACTAAAAAACAAAAACAGAAAGATAAGAAAAATGAGACACTGTTACTGAAAATTTTATGTGATGATAATGTTCTTTCAGAGATGTAAGGAGAGTCTCTTGAAAGTTTCATATATTTTTAGATAATATATTACATATTTTTATATTTTTAGATAATTTATAGGAATAAATAGCTATCAATATTACAAAACATCAAAGAAAAATTCATGGTTATAATTATATTGCCATACACTTTATAATTACATATCTCTAACTGATGCTTTCAGTCACCTGCTGTGGTTGAACTACACCTGAGAAAAGGTTATGCTCAGACTTCTAGTACTAATTGTAAGGTATATTGAATTGCAGAACTGAGTGCACACTGATAGAATAAATAACAACTTTGTGAAAATCATTTCAAAGTTCTAAAGCTATAATTTTTACAATATTATTTAAATAATATCAAAGTCTTAAAATTGAAAGGGGATGATTTAGGACTTCCAGAATAAAAATGCACACATTTATACACATATGTATAAAAATATACATGTTGTCTAAATTTCTATTTTAAATGTGTCTTTAGGAGAATCACAGTGCTTGTCCAGTCAATTTATTTGATCTCCTAAACAGTAATTGCTTGAAAGTGATAAATTGTCACAGTATTTTTTTTTATGATTTTATTTATTTATTTGACAGAAAGAAACACAGCCAGAGAGGGAACACAAGTAGGGGGAGTGAGAGGGAGAAGCAGGCTTCCCACTGAGCAGGGAGCCCTATGAGAGGCTCGATCCTGGGTCTCCGAGATCATGAGCTGAGCTGAAGGCAGATGCTTAAAGACTGAGCCAACCAGGTATCCTCTTTTTTTTTTTTCTTAAGCTTTAGCATTTATTTATTTATTTTTTTTTTAGCTTTACTTGCTCAATTCCAGGACATAGTACAGATACTATTTCCTCCATTTTACAAATGAGTAAACTGAGTAATGTGTTTCTAAAAATCACCTGGACATAGGATCTCAGGACTCCAGGACCGGGACCAGAGCGGAAGGCAGACACTCAATGACTAAGCCACCCAGGCACCCCTGTTATAGTAGTTTTAATGCAAAGAATACATCATCCAAATTAGGTCTAGAGAGAATGTTTTAAAACTCACATCTGATAATGACACAAAATTATCAAAAAGTCCCTTATAGTCATGAGGAAAAAAATTCTTAGATTATTTGGCATTATTCCAAATGATACCAACATGGTATTACTCTAATTATAGGCTTCAGCTCTTTACCATATATATCCATCACCCCAAATATATCAGTTCAGAACTATCTATGTGTTTCCAAAAACCTGTTTAAACCAATCTCTTCTATTGGTTAACTCTTATTTATTTGCTTTTTTCTTTAAGTTCAAGGCTTATTTTCTCTGAAAAGTGTTTTGGATATCCTTTCTCTACCTTAACATTGGGTATTGTTACTTCTATTATGCAGCATAACACCATATTAAACTGCATTTTAATTTATGACATATAGATGAATTCTTTGACCTCTATATGACTTATATAGTTAAGACAGGGCCTATCTTTGACTACTTATAAGGCCATGACAGAATTTCCTTGTATACTTTAAAATGTGTAAGATAAACAGAATTATTGAAGACAAATCAAAGTCTTCCTTTGATTTAACATTTTCTCCACATTCTTACAGCTAATAATCTTCTCCCCTTTATTAAAGATAATAATCTTCTAATGTCACTTGATCCAAACTGAAACAATGCATTGGATAAATAATCATGATATAGCATATAAAGTATTGGTACATTTGTACAAAATATAAATCGCAGACTTTCTGTCACACATCAAATCTAGCTGTTAAAAACTTAACACACTTTCATTTTCATTGGCATTCCTTTTAAACCACTATGTATGAACTAAGTAAACAAAACCTGAAAACATTTTAGTTTTACTATCCCCTAATTATTTATTTATCTTTGGACAGTCATCTCTATATCTTCACAAATTTTAGTTTTCTTTCTGTATGAAATTAAAAAGTCCAAATGATACAATTGTCAGATTTTTGTGATTTTTGAGGGTTTTTTTAACTAAGTATATTATGTTTGTTTTTAAATATTTTATTCATTTATTTGACAGAGAGAAACACAGCTAGAAAGGGAATACAAATGGAGGGAATAAGAGAGGGAGAAGCAGACCCCCTGTCAAGCAGGGAGCCCTATGTGGGGCTTCATCCCCCGACTCCAAGATCATGACCAAAGGCAGACACTTAATGATTGAGTCACCCAGGCACCCCAGTATATTATGTTTTAAATTATGGCAGAAATTACCTTTACGGGCACCTGGGTGGCTCAGTGGGTTAAGCCTCTGCCTTTGACTCAGGTCCTGATCTCAGAGTCCTGGGATGGAGCCCCACATAGAGCTCCCTGCTCAGCGGGAAGCCTGCTTCTTCCTCTCTGCCTACCTCTCTGCCAACTTGTGATATCTCTCTCTGTCAATTAAATAAATAAAATCTTTTTTAAAAAAGGAAATTACCTTTACAATTGTATAATTACCATTATTTTCTATTTCTACCCTATTTATCTGCAGAAATTATTCTGGAAGCTATGGACAACATATATTTTATTTGTTGTCATAAAATTAGCATTTCCATTTTAATTTTAATATACTATTTTTACCTACTAGAATACATTTTCATACTTAAAATGCCATGTGTATTTAAAAGTATTAAATTTATCACTTCTCTTTTAAAAAAAACTATTTTTCTTCCCCTCTCTCTCTATATATAGATAATGTATTAACCAAGCTCCTCCAGAGAAACAGAACCAACAGGTTGTGTGTAATGCATTTAGAGAGAAACTGAGAGAGATTTCTTTTAAGGAGTTGATGCTTCAATTATGGAAGCCATGCCCAGATTTGGCAAGGTAGACCAGCAGGCTGTACACCCATAACTGACCTAATGGTGAAGCTTGTGTCTGAAGAGTCTCAAGGTTAAATTCTCTCTATTCATCTATGCCCAAATTTCCTTTTTTTTAAAAAATATTTTATTGATTTATTTGACAGAAACACAGCTAGAGAGGGAACACAAGCAGGGGGAGTGAGAGAAGGAGAAGCAGGCTTCCTGCCAAGCAGGAGCCTGATGTAGGGCTCAATCCCAGGACTCCGGGATCATGACCTGAGCCAAAGACAGACAATAACTGAGCTACCCAGGCGCCCCCCAAATTTCCTTTTTTGAATCAGGACAGCATTTATATTAATTACCTCATTTTAACTTAATTATCTTTTTAAAGACTTGGTCTCTAAATACAATGAAAATCTGAGGTACTGGAGGTCAAGGCTTCAACATAGCAATTTTTGAAGGACACAGTGTAGTTCATAACAGATCGGCAGGTATAGATAGAGATAGATGTAGATGCAAGTATAGAAAGACAAGCAGATATAAATTGAAATTTAATTTTATACTTTTATAGTACCAAATATATATTACAGTATAAAATTTAACTGAATGAAATAAAAATAATTTTTGAAATATTATTTTATATTTCTGGGAAGAAATGTGTATTTCTAGAATCTGACACTATTTTGCATGTGTATGCATTTAGGTTTTGTGCATAGAATTAAGACCAGGGAAATCTTAAACAAATATATGACTAATTTTCTTAAGTTCTGTTCTAAAAATATAAATTTTTACATATAACCAAATATTTTATTTAATAATAGTTAATAGCAGATTAAAGATTTAAAGTCTTTTTCAACTTTTGGGAGGTAAAACTTTTGAAATCATTTGATTTGCAAAATGATCGTTTTTCATTCACCATGGATTTGGATGTGCTTTATTCTAGAAATGAGTGACAAATATAAGCAAATATAAGCAAAATTTTATGATATAAGCAAAGTTTTACCTGTGGAGACCTAGAAAGAAAAAACAATGGCCTCCATATATTGAGCACTAGTATATATCAGGTGCTATACTGAATTCTTTATTTAAAAAAATCTCCTCTATTATTGGCTCCTATATACAGAAGAGGACAGATGGAAGAACTGAAACAAAAACTATGAGTAACTATCCCAAGCTAATGAGTGGCAAGACTGGGATTTGAACTCGGGCTCTCTGGCTCCAGCATCATTATTCTCTATGGTATGCTGCCTCTCCAAAGTGATTGTTAAGTTTCTTTTCTCTTGTACAGTGAATTTTTCTACACCCATTTAGAACTAATTTGTCCTACATCCCATTCCTAGTTCATTATAGCCCATTCATAATGTTGATCATTAAAAACCTGTACCCTAAAATGAGCGTGAGAAGCAAACGCTTTAAGGGATTCCAGTAGCAATTACCTTTCCCCAAGTAGTACATTTTGTTTAACAACTACTCTGGAGAGCCAAAGAAGTCATGTAAAATCACCATATTAGTAGGCCAACATGTTTTTGAACAAGTGGGATGTTCTTTGGTGCCCAGGCAGATGGTTTCTCTCTTTCAGTCTGAGTGTCCCTGTCTATATAGCAGGGAATTTTGACTAAATTATCCCTAATGTTTCTTCCATGCCTATACCACCTTCCTTGGCTTATCACTGTTTCCTGAGTAGGTGAGGTGGGCACATGACTCCACAGGGATCCAAGATTTTTATCTATAATTCTGGACTGTTCTTGAAGCAAGTTTGAAGGGCATGATACCAATAAAGTAAAACACATATAAGCGGTGAAAAAGCAAGACACAACTGATGGAAAATAGTGCAAAGAAATTTCATGACACCCCTATGGGGTCATGAAAAATGATTTTTTTTAAACTAGTTATGAGTATAACTTCCATATTTCTGTACAAACATGATATTTAGAATTGCATGTAGTTGGTTATGGACAGGATTATACTTGCATCACAAATAAGATTCTGGATAACTATGCACAATTATATGCAAACAATGAATCATGAAATTCTTCAACAAAAACTAATGATGTACTATATGATGACTAACATGACATAATTTAAAAAAAAAAGGAAAACCTTGGAGAAAAAAAAGGATTCTGGATGGATGAGAGGTATGCTTTCCATGCAATGAAGAGTGGAGAAAGGAAAATTGTTATGCAATAGGCATTTTTCATACAAATCAATTTTGGAAAATTGATCTCACATGATAGTTATGAATTCAGCATTGATTGACTTAAAACTACCCCTGACCTTATATTCTTAGTGTATTTTTATATAAGGAATATGGGGGCACCTGGATGGCCCAATTGTTTAAGCGACTTCCTTCGGCTCAGGTCATAATCCCAGAATCCCGGGATCA
Source organism: Spilogale gracilis (assembly GCA_004023965.1). Taxonomy (NCBI): domain Eukaryota; kingdom Metazoa; phylum Chordata; class Mammalia; order Carnivora; family Mephitidae; genus Spilogale; species Spilogale gracilis. The sequence continues at coordinate 29,059 of PITA01002292.1, read as the reverse complement.
AGCCCCGCATCAGGCTCCCTGCTTGGCAGGAAGCCTGCTTCTTCCTCTCTCACTCCATCTGCTTGTGTTCCCTCTCTAGCTGTGTTTCTCTCTGTCAAATAAATAAATAAAATCTTAAAAAAAAAAGAATATCAAGAGTGCTATTACAGAGAATAAAATAATGAGTGAGTGCATGTATGGATAATCTTCTGCTAATATTAACATCAACACAAAAGGAATGAGTTACCTTGTATGATTAGTTACTAATGTATGATTTACTTGAATCACCTTCCTCAATCTTCACAATGTTTTTAAAGATACTGAAAAGTAGAGGCATCTGGGCTGCTCGGTCTTTAGGTATCTGCCTTCATCTGCCTTCAGCTCAGGCCATGATCTCAGGGTCCTGGGATCAAGCCTCACATCAGGGCCTTGCTCAGTGGAGAGTTTGTTCTCTTTCTGCCTTTCCCCATCCCCACTCATGCTCTCTTTAATCTCAAATCAATCAATCAATCAATTTATGTTTAAAAAAAAGGCACATGTTCTACCAAGTAAACCAGCCAGGCACCCCTATTCAGAAACACTGGACACCAGGGTGGTTCAGTTGCTTACGCATCTGCCTTCAGCTGAGGTCATGATCCCGGGGTCCTGGGATAGAGCCCTGCATCAGGCTCCCTGCTCAGCCTGGTGCAAGAGCTCCTTGTGCTTTCTCTCTCTGTCAAATAAATAAATAACATTAAAAAAAATTTTTTAAATGTCAAGGCAGTTTATTTCCTGAAGGGTGAGGTGCTATTGTGAACACCCAAAAACTATTGTAAGCTTGCAATAGTTTCACTACCACAAAACAATTTAATGACTTGGTTGTTCTTCCTCTCCCTTTGCTAGAAAGTCTAAAAAACTTTGTTGTGGGAATGATTATGTCAAACCATGGGAGGAAGAGAGAAAAGTAGACCATTTACTGGGGGACAACAAAAGCAGTAGCAAATGTACATACTTGCTATTGATAAGCTATCAGTAAAACCACAAACTCTAAGTCTAAAATAATTCAAATACAGCCAAATACATATGCCATTTAAAAGTTATAATTAACGACTATCATTCATAATTTGGTTACATATCTGGCGAGCATCTATAAAATAGATAATCTCCAAGCAACAAAATTTGAATAAGATAACAAGAACTAGGCCACTCCCTAGCTACTCTCAATTTGGGGCACTTTGAGAAACATTATCATGTCTTGGATTTCTCCCTTTAAAATGTAACTCTCCAACTGTTATCTTAATTAAGTCTGCCATAGGCAAGAATCTGGTTTTCCACACCTGTGGAGAAAATTGCCATGGCATTCTAATGACTTAATAGAGCTTGAGGAAATGGAGGCTAGTGTGAATGTGAGTAATGATTAGTTCAGTTTAGTTCCAAAGCTTTCAATTTCCAATTAAGCGATGTGTTTGTTCCTCAACAATGGAGTGCCACAAATTGGGAGTTATAACATTGTTAATTCATCTTTTGCCACCTGATAGAAATAAATCAAATGGCTCCTAGTAATCTCTTCCATAATAGATAATTACTGAAGTTAGGCACAATTGGATATCAAGTTTAAAACCAAAGAAATTTTTTTTCAGTAATGGAAATACGTGACCAAAAAAAAAAAAAAAAAAAAAGAAGTTATCTCTGGGAATATGTTCAAAGTATGGTTTAATTGATTGTTAACAAATGTCAAAGAATGTAATTGTAAGCATTGAATGTTTTACCAGATAGGAAATTATGATATGGCTTATGTGAATAGAATTTAAAAAAAGGGAAATCATAGTGCCCAGTGACAAGAAAAGTTTAGCAATAAGGATCAATAACAAAAAGGGCAAATTTTAATTTACAGTTATAAAATTTAATTTATATTTTATATTTATTTACTATATATTTATATAAACATTATATCTGCTCCACTTACTAGTAATAGGTACTACTTGTGAATATTATGTAATAATAAAGAAGTTTTAAGATATGGAACCAACAGAATATATGGAAAAGAATGGGTATACTTATCACACAAAAATTATATTATTGAAAAAAGTAAAATAATAATAATTATTTTAACTGTTATCTATCTGTTGAAGATTGGGATAGGTTAATTTTCACATATTTTATTTAATCCCCACAATTTTCATGCAATTTGATTTTATTCTTCTTCCATTTTACACATGATAGAAATGATATTAAGAAAAACCAAGTGAAATACCTAAGGTAACAAACTTGGGAAGGACTATGCTATCAAAAGAACCCCTGTCCTCTGATACAAAAGCCAATGCTCATTTATGTCAAGACTTTCTAACCTTTAGGTGTTAATACATTTTATTAATGCATGATGATTCACCTCAGAAGCTTAGATTATATGTTTACCAGTAATGTTATCCATTATCTATTGTCAATATAACAAGCTCATACTGAATTGTAATGGCTTAGGGTTTTGGAAGTCCAGTTGAACTTGGTATAGTTACCCCTGCTGTGGTAGAGTTTGATCCGGGCTGCAGCAAACACTGTCGGGATGGACTGTCCACTTTGCTGGCAAGTTGGGTTTGGCTATGGCAGCTCACTGGGGCATCGGCCACCTCTGTGTATAATGTTTCCTATGTGATAGCTTGATCTTCCTTATAACATCAGAGTCGAGTTCCAAGAAAAAACACTTCCAGAAGACAAAACCTAATGGGAGAATCCAGGGAGCTTCTCCTTTCACCATACTTGTTAGTGTTTTATTGACCAAACCTAGAGATAGGAAAAGCTCATTGTCAAAGTTTGAGGTGACTCTCCAAGAACATTAACATTGTGAGGTACAGATCACTGACAGCACCAAAATTACAGCTCATCTGAATCCGATTCTTACAACTTTGGCATGTAAATGGGAGACAAAAAACTATATTTCCTTTATTTGTGGAGTGGAATTAAAGAAGTGCAGAGCAAATCTCTCCCTTTCATTGTAGTACAAAATAGGCATTTAATGATTAGATTTAAAACATTGCTGATATGAGAAAATAATTTACTAGACAGAGGCTGTGATGTTGAAAATGAACATTTTAAAATTGTGTAATCATAAGTTTTAAAATCAAAGGTTTCTATCTAGCAAACAGATAGGAAAAATGAGGAAAAAATTAAAAAATGAAAGATAAAAATATTTTTAAATTCCTTCAAATGCAATTAATGAGATGGCAAAATGATAAAAACATGCTTATACATCAAAACCAGTAAAATTAAGAATTCTGAATCTGACTTTTTTATTAAAGATATTTTCAAATGGGGTCAACTTGAGCTTTACTTTTCTTAGCCTTGAGGAACACAAGTGCAGTGGGTAAAACCCTGTATTTGTCAATATGGAAAATCCAATTGGATGTAATCCATATAAAGCTGGAAGCCAAAATTCCTAACCCTTCAGTATACAAATTTATCACAATACCAGAGATTTGCAAGAAAAACCTCTGGTAAATAATCAGGGTAATAAGTGATAATAAAATAACATCTTCTTGATAATTCATAACTAAGTGTTTTAAATGTAATATTTATAAGAAAGCTTACATACAAATTTGAATTCACTTTCTAGAAAATCAGGAAGAGAATTAATACCTACATAGTGAAGTCTCGACTATGCACATTATAACAACTCTGCACTATTTGAGTGAATGAAAAGAACCTCTATGGAAATGGAATAACTAATGTCAAATTAAAGAATATACATCAGAGATGAAAAAAGAAGCAACAATGACTCTTCGTTGGAAGTGTGGGGTTGGTTTGCATGCAATTAGCATGTGTCCTCCTTTTCTCCTCCATTCTTCAACATTATTTACACGGGGGGTTAGTCTAAGTACTATACAGTCTAGGAATGAAACATTTCTGCCAATTCTGGAGTTCACTTAGCTGACCTATTTGGGTCCAAACTAAGCCATGCTCTCCAAAACTGATGTGTGAACTTCCATCCGTTACTTATTTGCTTTCTAAGTAATTTAAACACCAGATGCAGAGGAGGAATTCTATTAATTAAAGGACCCCTCAGAGACTGCAATAATGTTATTAGCACTGAAACAATATTAAAACAGTTTTAAATTGAATTTATTATACTAAATTTATTATTATTTATTATGTATAGACTTATCTATACTTAAGAAAGATTATCCATCAAATTGTCAGCTTACATATTATAATGTAACAAATGATTTTTTCAACCTGTGTAACGTATTTATAGGCATATTGATATTATTGATCAAGTATTTAAATAGCAAATGCCACATTTTTTATTATTAGCTTCAGAAAAACTTCAGTTTAAGTAATTCATATGATAACTTCAAATAATGAAAATAAGCTAATGAATTTACCTTTGTGATTTAAATCTTCTAAAAACATTAACAGAGTATTTGGTGAGAATACGATTATTGAATATCTTACTAGAATATAAACATTCAGAAATAAGTGATAGTAGGTACAAGGTTTTCTATTCTTTGTGAAGTTTTTCTTTTGTTGCTTTTGTCTTGATTGATTGAGTTGTTCTTTCATTAAGCATGTGTATCTTTGAGGTCAGAAAGAAGAATTGGAAAATTAAGAGAAGAGTATACCTGCTTTCTGTCAATTACATGTCACATTTAAGATCTGAATCAAGAGGTCCTTTAAAAAATCAGTGTAGCATATTGGGGCCAGGAGCTTTATACCAGAGACATTTTGAAACACTTGCTGAACATTTACTTTATTTATGATTTGGGCCAAGTAGTTCAACCTTATTTTCCCATATTTTCTCATATGTGAAATGGGATGATAATATCTCTTAACTAATAGAGATGCTAAGGAATACATACATGGAACTAAAATTATATAACATTTAATATTTAGCTATCTCAATTGTTTTATTTTTTATATGTTCTTGTATGTGTCCCTTATCTTAATGAGTGTGACACTTTCATTTTGTCTGAGGGAAGATTAGGAGTACAGAAATGCAAAAAGAAAAAAAAAAAAGATGTAGATGAAATCACATCATCGTATTCTGAGAGTAAAGACCTTAGTCTGTAAAAGTTTTTTTTTTGTATCTCTTAACTGTAGAGCAGAGATACTTCAGAATAGGGCAAAAAGAAAATGCATTCAATCTAAGGTGGTGGATGTAAAGGGGTTTTCTTTCCTTTTTTTTTTTTTTTTTAATTTTATTTATTTGACAGAGAGAAACACAGCTAGAGAGGAAACACAAGCAGGGAGAGTGAGAGAGGGAGAAGCAGGCTTCCCACTGAGCAGGAAACCTGATGTGGGACTCTATCCTGGAACTCTGGGATCATGATCTAAGCTGAAGGCAGTGGATTAACCAACTGAGCCACCCAGGCACCCGGTGAAGGGGCTTTCTGATGGAAAATAGAAATACATGTGAGCCAAAGAGGTAAGAAATCAGATATCTAAGTTCCCTCCTCTTTAATAGTAGAAACTCCATTCAATAATGGTAAAGCAATTAATTAAGTAAGTTGCATATTACTTTGTATATTTTTATCTGGTAAAGGTGAAAATTATTTCTTTAAAGGATAACTCCCTAAGTTCATTGCCCTAAGAGGTATTAGCCAGTTATGCATTCAACAAATATTATCATTCTCTTATTAAGTTGCTAATTAGTATGTAGCTCCCCAAATGCTTTAGCATACATTCTTTGATGTTAGAAATAGAGTGTCAAATGAAAATTTCCAACTAATATATTCCAAAGAATAGAGATGGAGAAACACATATTCTGAAAACAAATCTTCATTCTATAAAAATGCATTAAGCTTTATTGAGACAAATTAATTTATTTTGTGAAAAGAACAAAGGAGAGAATCGACTAAATCAAAAAGATTAAATGTTAATTCACTTGATACTTAAAAGGAAATTCTCTGCACCACATTTCTCCAGTGGTCTTATTAATACCACTTCAGGCCAAATACAATATACATGCATCATCAAAGAATTTACAAGCATATTCAGTTCTCTGATTTATCAACCACATTTCCCACTGAATAATCATTTTTTTTTTCATTTCACATATGAATTAGTTTCAAGTTAATTTTATTCGTCTTTTATTCCAATTAGTGTCCTGATAATTGTTACTTTGATTGCCTATGACACATCTGCTCTGGAAAGTGATATATAGCTCAAGGTTTTGATAGAAATGGTGATGTTATTTTCCACACCTTGTGATTTCAATCATTATAATTATTAAATTTGTCAAAGTTATACACCCATGTAAAGAGACAACCCGTTTTATAAGGTTTGTTAAGAAAAAAAGGCAGTCAATAGGCCGCCATTTCCAGTCCTCATTTTTTCTTCCCCAGGTAACTATTTTCAAATCTGTTAGCTGAGTTTTTGTGATTTACTTCCATATCTCCAGATACTGTGCTTGATTGATCCTTCCGGCATTTTCTATTGACTTCCCAACATAGATGTTGAAGACTTAACTTTCTTTCTTTCCCCAAGCCCCAACACATAAACATAAATTTCCCATATATCATCCTCCAAAAATAAATACATCATTATATTGGTGAGGTCAATATGGTGTGGTTACCTTATCATAAAGTAAATGAATTATATTCACAAATGAGTCATACAGTAGACATGTTAATTACGTACTTGTCTTTACTGGATACAGGCTTACTTTTCTGAAATACTGTGTTATTATGTGTATCAATGAGAGAGAAGACTGACTTCTAAGAAGGGCTAAATCTGACTATGAAAACACAATGGGTTTTGGCTTACAGATATAATTTATCCAATAAGATTGGATGATTTTTTAAAAGATTTTTAAAGATTTATTTAACAGAGAGAAACACACAGAGAGAGGGAATGCAAACAGGAGGAGTGAAAGAAGGAGAAGCAGGCATCCCACAGAGCAGGGAACCTGACCTGGGGCTCGATCCCAGGACTCCAGGATCATGATCTGAGCAGAAGGCAGATGCTTAACGACTGAGCCACCCAGACGTCCCTATCCAATAAGACTGGATGATAACAAGAATGGAGAAAAGTGGGTTTTAAACTTTCCCAAATAAGAGATAATGTTCTTTGACTAATGTAATAGTAGGGGGATTGGAGAAAAGGAAGTATCCTAGATAATTTGGGAGTTAGAATCAGCAATTTTGGTAATTGAATGATGGAAAATGAAGAATTCCAAGAATAGGAAATAAAAATATTTATTACAGACCACAAGTACATTGATAAAATAATCTCACATATAAATGAAACTATTAAACTTAGGGAAATATTTGCTAGGAAAATGTAACTATTTTAATAAATACATTAAAATACTTTGAACATATATACACATTTTAATGAAGCACAACATGGAGAAACCATTTAGAAAGTATTATGTTAATATACCTGTTGAACAATATTGTTTAAACACTTAGTACATTAGTTTAGTAAAATAATGAAGCATTTTGCTCTTCTAAAAAGGATGAATTATAAGTGGGTACTTATAAATATTTGTTTCCAACAAAAGCAGATTGCAAGAATAATTTCTTTTGCTATAGTATATGTTTCTAACAATCAGGGAAAGCAAAATAATAAATTAGAACACACAATTAATTATAGGATTTAAATATAATACTTATAATAGTTAAGTAAGTGGTCATTATTGCACATTTTAATTATGACTGCTATAGATATTGAATAATAAACTATTTCCTATGTAGTACTTACTGAACTCACTTGGAATTCCAAACTTCACTTAATAAATTAAAGCATTCAAATTACTTTCAAAATAACAGAGAAATGAAGTTTGTAATTTATCTTTGTAACAGAAAGAATCAGATAGTTTATGATTACTTAAATAAATAGATTTGAGTAAGTTTGATTCAGTGAGAGCATTTTGAAAATCAATTTCTAGGTGGAAGTGTGTGTGTGTTGTTTAAATTGATGTTTTTTATTTATTGAGTTTCACTGCAATGTAGAGGAGAAGAAAAACTTATTGAAACAATCTGTATTAGAACATCTACTCTTTTTATTCTCCATTCCTGCTATTGCCATCTCCTTGGCTAGAGAACTCCATAATTTTTCTCCCACTTCATTATTTAGACAAAAATTCAAGTCATTTGAAAGGAACAATTAGAAATTATTATCATGTATGATGGTAGATATTGCTAACTTTTCATTCTGGAAACTATATACTTATCTCTAATTAGATATTTCAAACTAATATCAAATACTACTACTACATGAATCAAACACAAACATAATTCAGTAGATAAAATTATTTATGCTTACTGCCCATTACTCTGTCTCATATATAACATAGTGAATGAAAATACAAATCAGAATTTGAGATGATGAAACAGGCTATATAGATTTGTATGATTATGTATTTATATTATATAAAATTATGTGTAGTTGTATTCTATTTTCATTGATACATTGACATTTCAATTTTTCAGATAATTGTGCAAAGTAGGCTAAATTCTCAAAATAAGATGTTATTATTCTAAATGTAACAGGTTCATCGTCTTCCCAATGTTTTCTTTGTAGTTATACATCCCCTTTATAATTATATGGTGATCTTATATCAATTCAACATTTAAATTTAAATTTAAATGATATCTGATATGACTTCAGAAAAAATATAGTAGGATTATGTTTCTGTGTATGTTGGTTAAATTTACATTATAACCAAAATTACATTGAATCTATGTTTAGTATGCAATTACACCAGATATATATATATATATATATACAAGTATTTTATTATTTGCATATGCACAGAACAAGAAAATATATACGCATATCTTTAAATTGCCAAAAAAGCCACAGTGTATTTTAAAATAGACTTTTACTTGCATTGAGTCATATTTTTAGGAAAAATAGGGCAATAATGAAAATTGTTTAAACACCCTTTTCTGAAACATACCCCCAAAACAAAAACAAATGTTCAACTACAGATAGGGAAGGTAGGGAATAGCAAGGACTTCATATGTAAATGAACACTATAATTTAGACAGAAAATTTTGAACAAAATTTAAAGATGACATGAAACTTTAACTATTATATCACATTTAATGTTTAACATGATGTCAAATTCAAAGAATTTTGAAAGGCTCAGTTATTTGTAACTGTGTTGAAAGGATTTTTACTTATTGTCTGGTCTTGCTGTATATCAATGTAAATGAGAAGAGACTAGAAAAAACGTATGTATGTTGCTATTTCATGAGTGCAAATCTGGATAGAGCTGTCTGTGCTTAAGGATGACTAAACCAAGAACATGAATCAACCTACAAAAAGGAAACATGTTAACTTTACATAGTTGGTCAGAAAAGGGGTGTACTAGAGACAGCAAAAGAGTGTATTTGAAAGAAGGTATTCAGAAGGAAACAAAAAAAAAAACCTTTGTATTTTCAAAGACAGTGACATAAATACTGGAAGTATAGTGAAAGGAACGAAGTTTTATGTTGTGTTCTAGATTTAGAAACTTATAAGAAGTACTTTTAATTTGATTCAGTCCTGTTGTAAAATGCTACAATAGAAAAACTGACTTGTCTCAAATATCAAAAAATATTACTTTTTTTTAATCAAAGTACAATTGACATAAAATGACTTTAATTATACTGGTTTCAAATATGTATTTATTTTTTCTTGTGTGTAATAAAAAAGTTTAATTAGGAGAAATAAATAGAAAAAATAATTCACAAGAAAAATTTAAATTCAGCTAAATCTGAAATGATTGACAATACATGAAATCTGTGACATATTATCCATCATGATTTATGACTTCCTATATTTACCTTAAATATGTTCAGAAATGATAGCATCTATACAAGATAAGGTAGTGTTAAATATTGGTAAAGATGAGCTATGTCTATTTAAAAAAAATAGAATTTTTGTTTGGATGCCTGAAACATATTCTATAGCTTTCTAATCGGCACAAAGAACAAATTTAAAACATGGAAACAGGAAGGTGAATTAATTATAGCTCAAGGTGAATACTTATGTGATTTTCTTCTTTCCTTCCTCTCTTCTCTCTTTCTTTCTCCCTCCCTCCTTTTCTTCCTTTCCTTTCCTTTCCTTTCTTTCCTTTCTTTCCTTTCTTTCCTTTCCTTTCCTTTCCTTTCCTTTCCTTTCCTTTCCTTTCCTTTCCTTTCCTTTTTTCTTTCTCTTTTTCTTCCTACTGAAAATTCCAATATAATATTACCAGAAATTTTTTACTTATTCATTTTATGTTCTTAAACTAGTTTTATTATTATTTGGCTTCGTTGGTATGAAACTGAAAATACATATAATAAAACATAAATCACGGGACAAGGTGATTTGGCAGAGTGAATGAAAGAATTGAAAAGAAAATAAAGGAACATTTTAAGTGTAGGTTGAAGCGTCATTTAAAAAAAAAAAACTGATCATGAAACTAGCATGATAAAGCCATAGTGAATATCAAATGCAATAATCCACCCCAGCTAGCATTCAGGTAAAGAAAATACAGTTTTCTTTAAAGTTTTTTTCAAAGATTCCCTTAGTACTTTTAGCTGTGAGGAAACAAGAGAAAAATTTTCCTTCAATCATTTGCTAGAACTAATAAATGATTTAACAACCTTATATAATATGAAATTAACATATAAATATTAACATATGTACATATTATATATATAATTATATTACATATTTATATATTATATATTAAGTTTATATTTATATATTTTCCATATTATATATTTTATATATTATTATTTTATGTATTTTTATATATTACATTAAATATATATTATATATTTATATATCTTATATATATTTAGTATATATACTAAGTATATTTTTATGTATGAATAAGATACCAAGATATACATGTCTGGTCAGAAGACATATGACATCATTTCCTGACAGAGTTAGCTGTACCCACCCACCTCATAATTGTACTTCCTTTCTAGAACATTGTAATTTTTATTTATTTTTTAAAATCTTAAAAAATATTTTGTTTATTTATTTTTTTGACAAAGAGAAACACAGCTAGAGAGGGCACATAAGCAAAGGGAGTGAGAGAGGGAGAAGCAGGCTTCCCACTGAGCAGGGAGCCCTATGTGGGGCTTGATCCTGGAAGTCCAGGATCATGACCTGAGCCGAAGGCAGTCACTTAACCAACTGAGCCACCCCGGTGTCACAGACACATAATTTTTTTTTTTTTTAAGATTTTATTTATTTATTTGACAGAGAGAGATCACAAGTAGGCAGAGAAACAGGCAGAGAAGGGGGGAAGCAGGCTCCTGGCTGAGCAGAGAGCCAGATTTGGGCCTCGATCCCAGGACCCTGAGATCATGACCTGAGCCGAAGGCAAAGAAAGGCTTTAACCCACTGAGCCACCCAGGCGCCCTCAGACACCTTAATTTTTAAATAAGAAAGATTTATCACTTTCGCCTCATTGGTTTCCACTAGTATATTTCTGAAAGCAAAATTCTGAAAAATCCAGCCACCAAATCCCAGCAAGCTTCATGGAATTTTGTATTATAGAGTCCCACACAAAAATACTGCTTTTTCTCCTTACCTGACTCTTGTAAGGTTGCTGGTCAATATCCCCAAATATCTTCTGTGCAGATCTCAGGTACTGGTATGGTTCTGCCCTCAGGGTTTAGCTTATGGATGACCAAGTATTCTACATCAGAAGTATAATAAGAACTTGGAGATGGGTTAGAATATTAAGATTTGGATATTTTCTGGAATATGTGTCATTTAGGAAACTTTGGTCAAGTAACAGGAACATAGAAATAGCTAGAAATGTATTAAAATAAGGCAAATTGTTCCAATTAAAAAAGATTGAGAGTGGGGTGCCTGGGCGACTGTCCTTAACCGTCTGCCTTCAGCTCAGGTCATGATCTGGGAGGCCCAGGAGCAAGCCGCACATGGGGCTCCCTGCTTAGAGGGAAGCCTGCTTCTCCCCCTCTCACTCCCCTTGCTTGTGTCCCCTCTCTAACTATTTTTCTCTCTGTAAAATAAATAAATAAAATCTTAAATATTAATTAATTAATTAAATTAAAAAGATTGAGAGAGAAGGCAATTTTAGGATTCATGAATGAAGGAGCTCAAAAATATCATCAAGGAACAGATTATACTAATTCTTCCCCTCTGCGGACCTCACTCAGTACACTGGCTTTTGTTCCCAGGTTTGACTTCTCATGTTACAAAATAGAAAAAAAACAGTTTAAAAATTCAGTCTCACATAGGAAAATCTAAAACCACAGGAGCTTTCAGAGAAAAGTTTTTTCAAAGTTCCTCACACCCCAGCAGATAATTTCAACTATTAACAATGCCTGTCAAAATCTACAGAGATATGCAAAATGCCCATAAATGAAAACATAAAGGGTATGTGTGTAATATGCTTTTAAATTAGGATAATAGTATTTTTTCAACCACTGAGATATTTTTAAATGTGAAAAGATTGAATGTATTCAAAACAATATTTTAGGCCTTTTGTTACATTGACAAGAGCAAAGAAATTCATTCTTTGCAGTTGACATTTTTAACTCCTGTTGTGAATTCTTGTTTCATAATGGTATTTTAAAAGTATGTCAGTTTTAAGTTATCTTTTATTGATTTAATTCAAACCTTAAGCACTTATTTTTTATATATTTTTTCTCTTTTTATGTATGACACGTTATGCTGTTATAGATAACATACTTTTTGTATCTGAAACAAAACAAAACAAACAGTTGGTGAATCATTTATTATTATAAATATTCAGTCCAATTAGACTTTGTACATTGAATGTTTAAGTGAACTTATATAACAGCAAATTTGTCATTCAATGATATTGTTCAATTTTATGAATCATATATGTCTGGCTAACATTTAGAGAACTGTTTTAGTTTAGAGGCCCAGTGTAAAATCTGAGAGGTCAATTCTGTCTACGATTCAGAAGCTCCTTCTGTCAATATCTAAGTAGTTCTTAAATTGCAAATTTTTGGCAATATTAATATATGTTGTTTAAGAAGAATCAAAGAACTCTACAAAATAATAATAACATAATAATAACAAAAATATTACATAGTTTACGATGCAACACATGTCCTAAATGTCTTATATGTATCACCTCAAATGATTTTCCAAGAAGATTCATTTCATGGGTATTATTTCTCTTCTCTTCAGATGAGGAAACTCGCATGAGGCGTTAGGGATTTATTCAGTTACACAGGTGGTTCTGCTCACAATGAGGATTGCTGACCAACTGGGTCCTCTGGGAACATTCCGTAAAGAAGCTGTAGTGCTTAGCTGTCCACTTCCAGAGGAGAGTGCCTGCATATCACTCAGAACTCCCTGTAAACTAGGCTCCAGTTTTCTCTACCACAGGGAATCCCTAATGAAGCCTCAAGTATAGTCTGGAGAGATAAGTTAATATAGCAGAAGTGAGAGACACTGGTATTTTTTACACTTGCAGTTGCTAGTTATTTGCGCCTTCAAGGCCAGCTGGAGCCTTACCTCAAATCTAGCACTTCCATTTAATACTGAAGTATTGCTGGGCATGCTCATATTTATGACTTGTTTCATCAGACAACATGCTGTTTATAATAAACAACTTAACTTTCAGTCTCTGCTAAGGCCCAGTAGCAAACTAAAACCTGTTTCTCATCTGCGATGTAACCACCAGGGCTTGCCATGGGGTCCCCACAGCACATCTACCACTGACACTGCAAGCATCATTGGGTCTGCTGTATCATCGGGCCAAGTAGCTAAAATGTTTTAGAGAGCAATCAGCCTAAGCCTGTTGCAGATCCCCCTTTTTTTCTGGGCCCCATTCAAAGATAACAGCTTTTCAGTTCACTCAATAAATGGAGCAAAATGGAACATCTAAATAGGGAATATGTTACCTCCAAATCCAAAGATTTTTCACTAAGAGTGAAACAATTTTTCCTTTACATTAAAAGAGATAGGTCTCAACGTAGTCCATAGTACTGGGCCCCAGTAAATTTTACAGAGGTGGAAAGACATTGAATTTTAGTAGAATATGTTTTTCATCTTCTGCATACAAACATCTTATGAATATGTTTGGATATAATTACTACTTTTCTGCTAAGTCCAATCAACATAATACCAACAGTAACTTGACAAGTGTGATGTTTTATGGAAGGAAAGGTAATCAAGATCCCTGTGAACTAAATTATTAGGTAGGGCTGGAGAGTTGGTCTAACTCTGAGGAAAGACAGAATGTACCACTGGCCTTGCCACTTGAAAACAACACTACGTCTTGTGGCAATTACTAGTATTTATAGAGGGGAAAAAATCACCAGATGAAATATTACATGTCGGTACCAGGGGATGTGTTAATTTGCTCAAGCAACAAAATCAAATCTGGAAGAGCAGCTGCATTTGAGTTAGTAAGTTTACAGTAATCCACTGTGACTCTTCAAGATCCTTTTTTTTTTTTTTTTTTTTTTTTTCTGCACTGACTAAATAGGGAAGTTAAATGAGGATATGGTGGGAATCATAACCACTGCCATCTTCCATGTCTTTAATGCACTACAATCCACCCAGGAAGGGTTAACCATTGTTGTATACACAGTCTTAAGGGCTTCTCCTTGGCATTTCCTACCCTAACAGCACTTTTTGGTCAGGGAGCCAATGTGGTAATCCCACCAGTTGTTAAGTATATGCATTCTAGTTATGTATTCCAGAATTGGGGAAATAATCAAGCAATGGGCTTGGGGACCTAAGCTAAAATTTAATTGATCATCAGACTTCTATAAGGCTTTACTCTGGTGGATCACAGTAATATTTTGGATCTTCTGACTTAGTGTCAATTCAGAGCCATCATCAAATAATCACTGATAGATCTGATGATTTTACTTTATGCAATGCACAGTCATCCCAATAATGGCCATAATACCTTTGATGAAGTTGGGAAAGTTTATCACTATAAATTTCTTTAGGATATTTAAGTTGGTCTTCTGTTCTAGAACAGACCTAGTTTTCTTGTTATAGAATTTAGAATAGTGTCCATCTTCATTTTCATGGATATAACATCACAAACCAGCCATTGCCCCAGGTGTAGGCAGTGTCCCCAGCTTTATCACGATCTGTTCATTTGTCCCAATTACAATTTTCAGGATCTTCTTCTTTCTCAATCAATTCCCTTGTTTTAACAGAAGACACCCTGCAAAGGTTGCAGGGAGAATTTGTATTTTAATTTAGCCACTTGTAAAATTAGTCTCTAATTTTCAAAAATCTCTGTTTTAGCCCTGTGCTTAAAGGATAAAAGGGTTTCTATCAGGGGAGACATGGAATTTTTTAGGCCTGGAAGATGTATCAAAATGGGCATCCCAGTAACAACAAAAAAAAATCACATACATGTTATAGGCATAGGTCAGAAAATAAAGAAATTTATATTCCCTATTAAGGAGCATAGGCTTTATCCTATAAAAAATGAGGAGACAAAAAAAATTCTAAACAATTATTATCAAGATTTGAGCTTATTTTACAACGATAACCCGGGGCCCATTGTGAGGAATGACATGTGACTTCTTTAGGAAAGAGTCTTACATTACACAGGTAAGGGAGTCACCGGAAGTGGTAGGAGGTGTATGCTACCAGGAGTGAGTAACATCACTCATTAAAGTATATGCCATGGGAGTAAGTAAAATCACTCACTATTCACTATTCATTTAATTAAGATTATATAAAATCACATTTCTGGAATGCCTAGAAATATATTCAAAACTAGAGGATTAATAATATTAATTTTATGAAAATTCTGCTCTTGTCCACAGGACCTTACAGTGCAGAGGTACTCAACATGTAAAGAGAAAAATGTCAAAAACTGTACATGAGGTAATGGAGATATGCCTGAAGTGGTATGGATGTGGGGGAAAAATGCCTGTGTGCAGGGACCAAAGAAAGTAGTACACTGAAAAAGATAAAAGGACCTGGGGCAGAAATGCTATTAGCAAAATAGACAAAATCAAAGGAATTGAAATGCAGTATGTAACTTGAATGTCCAAAAGGAACAAAAAGAAAACTAGTAGAGAATAGTGTCACAGAAACTAAGGATGTCATTTTCAAGAACAAATTAATGGACCACAAATTAAAAAGTGCAGTGAGGTCAAGTGAGACAAGAACTGAAAAGGAGTCATTATGTTTAGAAAGCAAGTGGTAATCTGTAAACTGGGGAAAGCACAGTTTTATTAGAAATGTGAAGGATAGGGAGCCTGGGTGGCTCAGTGGGTTAAAGCCTCTGCCTTCAGCTCAGGTCATGATCTCAGGGTCCTGGGATGGAGGCCCACATCGAGTGCTCTGCTCTGTGGGGAGCCTGCTTTGTCCTCTTTCTCTGCCTGCCTCTCTGCCTACTTGTGATCTCTTTCTCTCTGTCAAATAAATAAATAAATAAAATCTTGGGAAAAAAAAGGAAATGTGAAGGATAGAAGCTCTCATGTAGTAGGTCAAGGAGTTAATGGAGGTCAAAAAAATGACTAATATTTGCAGACTGTGGAAGCTTGACTTAAAATAAAATATGTTAGACTGTTAGAAAAGAACAGAGATGTGGAATATTTTTTGTTTTGTTTATGAGAGTTAATTTAGCACATTTTAGGGTAGGGAAAAATAATCCCATGGTTTGGAAAAAATTAAAGGAGCAGAAAAGCAACCGTCTTCTGGAACAAAAGCTCCAAAAGGACAAAGACTTTCCATTTATTTAGTTTACTGCCATATCATAGTTAACCTAAAAGATTGCAGAATGAATGAATGAAAAAATGCATGAAAAGTAGGAAGGAAAAAGTTCCTCAGCCCAAAAATGGCTAGTGGGAGATGATTCTCATGGTCATCACATAAGAAGACAACTACTGTTCAGATAAGAAATTGGAGAGAAAAGTATGTTGTAGTATTTACCCATTTGCTATATTCTGACATATCTTCTCATTTACTTTGGCTCTTGCAAAGTCATTTTATTTAAATATTATTTTTCCATAATCACAAGACCTAAAACTGAGGTTGAGAGAATTCTGCAAACTAGAGAATCCAGAAAATTTGAGTCCAAGTCATTCTGATGTCATGGTCTGTGTAAAGATGATTCATATATGCTGTATAAAATGTACTCTACTATTTTCCTTCATTCTTTTAGGTGGGAAAATACGAAATGTATTGTTATTGTTAATGGAGGAAAATCAAATTATAATTGTGTGTCAACAATTTGTCCTGGTTTTGAGGTTATCATATATCATTACATTGGCATATGTATTAAGTACTGAGCAACCTGCTTTAAACAATTGCCTCTCACTTCCTCAGAGAAGCTTTCTCTGACCATCACAGTAGAGTAGGTAATTCATACATATTCCATACCACAATTTCACAAGGTTGTCTCAGATGAGGGGAAAATATGATTCCTTGCCCTTGTGTCTTATATTCAGTTTTCTTTGAAGATTGAGCCAAGGCAAGGCTTAAGTACAAATGATTTATTGACTGAAGTATTTGCAGAGCAGAGAGAGTGAGGAAAACAGAGAATGAGGTAGAGAAAGATGAGAAGCAAATGCACCTTCCAGGATTTCACAACAACCTATGGAGAGTTTTAGACAACTGCAGTACATCCACGTCTTTCCATCATGCAATGTCTTCCAAAAGGCCATACCAAAAACTCCCTCCGAATGGACCATGGTAGGAAATAAAGAATAGGCTGTTGCCTGTTTCCCGTACTTCTCATGGAGAAACTCCATGATTCTCCAAGAGAAGTTAATTGCTCCTACTGTGACCATACCCACCAGAGGGCATTATTACCTGGTTACTTTTGCAGCTTTTGGGGAAGCCAGATCCCATAGACTAAGTAATGTTTTGTTGTTGTTGTTTCATTTTTAAAAAGATTTTATTTATTTTTAAGAGAGAGAGCAAGCATAAGCAGGGGGAGCAGCAGAGGGAGAAGCAAGCTTCCTGCTTAACAAGAACCCTGAAATGGGATTCAATCTCAGAACCCTGGGATCACGACTTGAACCAAAGGCAGACACTTAAACAATTGAGCTACCCAGATGTCCGGACTGAGCAATATTTTAACCAAATTCCAGCCTAGACCTTTATCCTATTGGCTTCAGACAGTGACCTGTACTGCGTATCCAGTGAAGAGAGAGAAAGCAACAAGAAGGCAGAGGAGAGGAGTGAAACCAAGGAAGAGCATAAAATACTTAAATATAATGTATCTCATCTGTTTCATCAGCAGTTGTACTGTGTTTTTCTCTGGTCAGAGGAAATATGAGGGAAAGAGGCAGATAAATAGACTTCTTGCTACAAAAGAAAGTATGCAATTAATTTCCAGAAAACAAAAGCAACAAACAGATGCAATTAGTTTATAAGGTATTATTTCGTGTTTACTCATTGAAAAGGAAGAAACAGATCTGTAGAAAACATAAAGATACATAAGAATTTTATTTTGAAATAATTTTCCTTTATAAAAGCTAAGTGTGTATAAACAATTTTAATATCATAAAGAGATAGAATGCTAATAAATGTTCTCTGGACCAAAATAGGCTCAAAAGAAATTCAATGCAACCATGCCACAAGTCACAGTCTATGCGTGAAAATTAGATCTACACTCACCCTCTTCTATATTTATCTTGGAGGTGAGAATCTGAGACGAGGAGAATATTTTGCCCTTTTAATACAGTAAAAGAATAGGGAGAAGGGGAAAGGAGCATCATTATTTACATCCTTATTTTTTAACTTCATATAATAAATTGGGCTTTTAAAATTTTCCTGCTGTCATTCAATTTAAATGGACCAGAGGGCTGAGAAAGACGTGAATAAAATAATGTATTGCTTTCCTACCTTCTGCTAACTTTGACGTTATCTGCACAAGATGTCTCGCGACACTTTTCTCATGCGGTGGGCTGGGTACTTTCTGATTTGAGGAAAGAGTTGTGGAAACAGAGACATGACAGCTGTCAGGTTCTTTATTCAATTTAATCAGGAATCAGCCAGAAAGAAATGTCCTGATCCATCAACACCTGCTTGGGATAAGCAGTAAACCCACCAGAGACAGAGCCAAATATAGTGACTTAATTAATCGAAAGGTTTTGGCAACATATCAACATGTGGTGCTTCAGCTCAATCTCCAGGACTCAGCTAATGTGAAGCTGAGTCTTATGTGTTAAGTTCTCTCTAAATTTGATATTTAATATATTAGAAGTTGTTTTTTGTTTTTTTTTGTTTTTTTTAATACCAGTTAGTTTGTGAAGATTTCAAAGTTCCACAAGAAGCTAGAAAAGAAAACCTGCTTGATTTTTTTTATTAAATTGGTATTAATATTTCTTTTTTTTTTTTTAAAGATTTTATTTATTTATTTGACAGAGAGAAACACAGTGAGAGAGGGAACACAAGCAGGGGGAGTGAGAGAGGGAGAAGCAGGCCTCCCGCCGAGCAGGAAGCCCCATGGGGGGCTCGATCCCGGGTCTCCAGGATCATGACCTGAACCGAAGGCAGTCGCTTAACCAACTGAGCCACCAAGGCACCCCGGTATTAATATTTCTTACAACTTTAAAGATGGCAAGTTATAAAAAAATATTTGGAGTTTGGTACAGAGCCATACTGGGGTACAAGTGGCATTTTTATATAGGTAATAGGGTGCTGATTCAGTTGATGAGTGGGTGCTCTATGACAAAGCTATCTTAGCAACTCTTGTTCTGGAATGCATATGCAATAGCATGAAGAAAATCATTTCAGGGGTGCCTGGGTGGCTCAATCGTTAAGGGTCTGCCTTCGGCTCAGGTCATGATCCCAATCATTTTTATACCTCTGAAACTTACTGATTTACATAATACAAACTTTCATTCTCAATTTTGGATGGAAGACTTTTCTAAACTAAATTATACTTTCTTGTCTTTTAGAGCAAATCATATTGGGCGCCTGGGTGGCTCAGTTGGTTAAGCAACTGCCTTCGGCTCAGGTCTTGATCCCGGCGACCCGGGATCAAGTCCCACATCCGGCTCCCTGCTCAGCGGGAAGCCCGCTTCTCCCTCTCTCACTCCCCCTGCTTGTGTTCCCTCTCTCTGTGTTTCTCTCTGTCAAATAAATAAAATCTTAAAAAAAAAAAATAGAGCAAATCATATTGAACAAAATTGCATCAGAAATTCGCCTCAATAGGGACGGTTATATAGAATGATATTAAGAGGGATGCCTGGGTGGCTCAGTTGTTAAGCATCTGCATTCAGCTCAGGTCATGATCCTGGAGCCTCAGGATCAAGCCCCACATCAGGCTCCCTGCTCAGCGGGAAGCCTGCTTCTCTGTCTCTCACTCCTCCTGCTTGTGTTCCCTCTCTAGCTGTGTTTTGCTCTGCCAAATAAATAAATAAAATCTTAAAAAAAAAAAAAAAAGGAATGATACTAAGACTTTGTAGATTCTTTTATGGTCCTTCCAAGAGTTAGTACCCTTCCTCCTTAACAAGGTCCTGACAAATTGAGTAAGAAAACAAAGACACAAAAGAGAGGCTGAAATATCAACCTTATGACGATTCATAGATAAAATATATGATGTGTGAGAGCCAGTTGAACCTGCTTTCAGAACCCCAGAATGAGGCATGCTTTTTAACTCTCTCAACTAGTGTTTTCTGTAGAGTTTCGATGTTCCCAGTGGAAGAGACACTGGAGGAAAAGACAAAGCTGAATCCAACATGGTAAAATATTCTTCCCCAATTTACCAATAGGTAACAGCTGGGAAATAATTCTCCATGGGTGTCTCATGTACCTGCCTGTTAGGGCCTCCTCAGCAAAGATGTATTTGAGTAACAAACAGCTTTGGAAGCCAGAAGTTCATCCAGAGGAATTTGAAGGCATACCTCTGCAGAAACCTCCAACATCCTAACATAATAATTATAATGCCACCTCTTCCCCCTTCCCAGAGACATTTGTTTCCATTTGCGGGTGAGGAATATTCTCTCTCCAGAGCTGAGAAGGGTAGATGTGCTGGCATCCCTGTGAAGCTCAGCCTCCTGATGTTGGGATTCCTCTCCTGGGTCGCCGCCACCACATGCACAGGTAACACTTGACCTCATCACATGGCCCTTGGGGAACCCACACAAGATACTGCTCTGGATGTTCTTCTCTCTGTAATAAATGGTCTGTTTCTCTGATCCAGGGATTTTGCATTCTTTGTCATAGTTTCTTTTTCTTTCTTTTTTTATGTTTGAAATTTAAATGTTAAGTGTATTCTTCAATCCCCATCTCCTATTTCCTCCATCCTCCCAACCACTTCCCCTCTAGTAAACATCAGCTTTTCTCTGTAGTTAAATATCTATTTCTAGGGATACTCTGTTGTTTCAGTTGGTTAAACTTCAAACTCAGATCATGGGTCATGAGATGGAGCTCTGAGTCAAGCCCCACATAGGGTTCCATGCTCAGCACAGAGTTGTACTGTCCTTCTTCCTCTGCTCCTCCTCTACTCTCTCTCTTTCTGAAATAAATAAATAAATAATATATATTTTTAAAGTCTGTTTCTCTCTCTCTCCGTCTCTCTTTCTCCCCTCTCTCTCTTCATACCTTTGCTTGTTTGTTTTGTTTCTTAGATTAGATCTTGTAGCATTTTTCTCTCTGATGGACTTCTTTTGCTTAGCATTATACTCTCTGGCTCTATCTATATTGTTGGAAATGGCAAGACTTAATTCTTTTTTTATAACTGAATAATATCCATAAATATATGAATTATATATATGTATATATATATCTTCTTTATTCATTTATATATTTATGAACACTTGACCTGCTTTCAGAGTTTGATTATTGTAAATAATGCTGCAGCAAGGGTACATGCATCTTTTCATGTTAGTGTTTTTGTATTTTTTTGACAGATACCCAATCATATGATTACTGGATTATAGGGTAATTCTATTTTTAATTTTTTGTCCTAAAACAGCAGAATATACATTCTTCTCAAGTAGAGAATATGGAGAGTTCTCCATATGTATATGGAGGATATGGAGAATTCATATGAGGACTAGATCACATATTAGACCAGAAAACAACTCTCATCAAATTAAAAAAAAAAAAAATGCATCTTTCTGACCAAAACATTATGCAACTAGAAATCAACCACAAGACAAAATCTGGAAAGAACACAAATATATGGAAGATAAATAACATGCTATTAAACAATGAATAGGTCAACTAAAAAAATCAAAAAAAGAAGAAATAAAAAATTATGTGGAATCAAATGACACATAGACCCATATATTGATGGACTAGAAAAGAAAACCCAAAAATAAACCCACAACTATATGGTCAATTAATCTTCAACAAAGGAAAAAAAGAATATCCAATGGAAAAAAGACAACTTTTCAACAAATAGTGTTGGAAAACTGGACAGTTACATGCAAAATAATAAAACTGGGCTACTTTTGGGACGCCTGGGTGGCTCAGTTGGTTAAGCGACTGCTTTCGGCTCAGGTCATGATCCCGGAGACCCAGGATCGAGTCCCACATCGGGCTCCCTGCTGGGTGGGAAGCCTGCTTCTCCCTCTCTCACTCCCCCTGCTTGTGTTCCCTCTCTCGCTGTGTTTCTCGCTGTCAAATAAATAAAAAATCCAAAAAAAAAAAAAAAAAAAAAACTGGGCTGCTTTTTTTCACCATACACAAAAATAAACTCAAAATGCATTAAGATCCTAAATGTGACACCTGAAACCAGAAGAATCCTTGAAGCAATCATAAGCAATAATCTCTTTGACATCAACCATAGCAACATTTTTTCTAGATATCTCGCTCCTGAGGCAAGAGAAATAAAAGCAAAAATAAACTACTTGGCCTTCATCAAAATAAAAAGCTTCTCCATAGTAAAGGAAACAGTCAACAAAACTGAAAGGTAACCTATGGAACAGGAGAAGATATTTGCAAATGATATGTCCTATAAAGAATTAGCAACCAAAATACATAAAGGGCTGATACAACTCAATACCCCAAAACAAATAATCCAATTAAAAAAGACATTTTTTCAAAAAGTATATACAGACGACCAACAGACACATGAAAAGATGTTCAACATTGCTCATCATCAGGGAAATGCAAATTAAAACTACAGTGAGATATCATCTCAAACCTCTCAGAATGACTAAAATTAACAACACAGGAAATAACAGGTGCTGGTAAGGATGTGGAGAGAGCAGAATTTTGCACTGATGATGAGAATGCAAACTGGTACCACCACTCTGGAAAACAGTATGGAGATTCCTCAAAAAAATATTATTGACATATTTTAATTTATGTAGGCCATTTTATTTTCACTTTGAAAATGTTCATGTCTGATTTTCTCTTTTGTTCCTCCATTACTCCATCTGTTTCAATATATTAATATTTTATGATGAAATATTTTAACTCCTTTAATCACCATTTTTTCCTGATTTATTTTCTTAGTATTTCATGTAGAGTTTAACATAAACAAATGACCATGATCATCTTCAAATTTATACTAATTTAACTCCTGTAAGATAGAAATCTGCCTCCAATATAGTTCATTTCCATCTTTCCCTTTCATGCTATTATTGGTGTAAGTGTTACAGCTATTTATGTTAGAAACCCCAAAATACATTAAATATTAGTTTAAATGTTCTTATGTCTTTTAAGGAAGTGAAAGGAAAGGAGAGCAAGTACATAACTACAGAAAAAGGGTCTTTCTGTTGTAGAAAAGTATTAATCATTTCTGCTTCTCTTTATTTCTTCCTATGGATTTTGTTGACCATCTTACATCATTTCCTTTCTCCAATAGTTAATATATTATCTTATGTCAAATATATTATATTTCTATATGTAACAGGGCAAACAATGAACTGATTATATGTTGTTTTATGAGATTAATTTTTGTATCAGCTAAAAGAAGGAAAGAGAATGCATATGCATGTATATTGTCTTTCATGATTATGTAATTACCTTAAACTAGTTCTGTGATTTGTGTGTGTTTAAATGACTTTCTTGAGTCACTTGATTTCAGCTTGAAGAATTTTTTTACTATTTCTTAGAAGGTCAATCTGATGGTACTAAATCTCTTTTGTTTACTGGGGAGGTATTTTTCTAACCTTTATTTTTGAAAGAAAATTTTACTGGAGATGACATTTTTGATTGGAGATCAATCTATCATCTATCTATCTATCTATCTATCTATCTATCTATCTATCTATCTATCTATCATTCTATCTATCTATCTATCTATGTATCATCTATCATCATCTATCTATCATCTATCTATCTATCTATCTACCTATCATCTATCATATATCATCATCTTTCTACCTATCTATGATTTTTCTCCCTTCATTCAGCTCTATGTATATATAATGCCACTGACTTCTGGACATTATTTTTTTTTCTTTTTTTTTTTCAAAGTTTTTATTTATTTATTTGACAGAGATAGATCACAGGTAGGCAGAGAAGCAGGCAGAGGGGGGTGGGAAGCAGACTCCCTGCTGAGCAGAGAGCCCAATGTGGGACTTGATCCCAGGACCCTGAGATCATGACCTGAGCTGAAGGCAGAGACTTTAACCCAGTGAACCACTCAGGCACTCCCCCCCCCTTTTTTTTTCTGATGAGGAGTTAGTTGTTAGTATTTTTGGAGTGTGCAAACATATGAGCAGTGCATTTTCTCTTTCTGCTTTCATGATGTTCTCTCTGTCTTTAGTTTTCAATATATTTATTATGATGTGACTGCATAAGAATATCCTTAAATTAATACTAATTATCATTTATTGAGTTTCTTGAATGTAAAAATTAAAGTTTTTATCATAATCTGGAAAATTTTCCCTACCAGTTTTTCAAATGCTTCACGTACTCTCTTATCTCTCTTCTCTTATTTTGTGCTTAAGTGCCCCACATTTTTCTAGTGATGTTTATTTTATCTTCACTCTTTTTAATCTCTCTTCTTCTGACTGCATAATCTCTATGGATCTAATTGCAGGTTTTCTTGTTCTTTTGCTTATTATGTCTATGCCAATTCACACTTGTCAGTTGAATTGAGCCCTTCTAGTTAATTTTTCATGCCAATTATTATGACTTCCAACTACAAAGTTTCCATTTAATCCATTTTATTATTTTACATATTTTATTGATATACTCTATTGGATGAGACACTGTCAACAAAACTTCCTTAACATTTTTAAGCGTTTTTTTTCTTTGAAACTATGCAACAGCTACTTTGCAGTCTTTGCTGGTTCCCTTCATGGGAAGTTTCTGCTTTATTTTCTGTATATGCAGGGCTTTTTTGTTGTTAATTTGCTTATTTATTTTCTTGTACCTTTTTATTAGGATTGAGTATTTTATTATTTTTTTCAATTTAAAATTTTTTAAAATATTTTATTTAATTATTTGACAGAGAGAAACACAGCCAGAGAGGGAACACAAGCAGGGGGAGTGAGAAAAGGAGAAGCAGACTTCCTGCCAAGCAGGGAGCCCGATGCAGGCTCAAACCCTGGGATCATGACTGGCGCCGAAGGCAGACGCTTAATGACTAAGCCACCAGGTGCCCCAGAGAGTGAATATTTTTGGTAATATATTGTAATAATTATGGCCTGACCACCACTACCACTACCCCCCACAAGAGCTTGTTGGTGTTGTCTATTCATTTAGGGATGGGTGTACTATTTTATGTCTTTTTATTTTCCTGGCAAGATGCAAACTCTACTTTCAGTCTTTAAAGGTCACAACCTTGGACTTGCACATAGTCAACCTGGAATAGCACCAATTTTCCCAATGCTACCTTTCAATGTATCTATCTCAGATGTAATATATCTGTTAATGGACCTAGTCCTGTTGATATCACACCCAGCTATTAGCCTCTACTACTTACCAGCTGATTTCTCTGTTGTTTTTGACAGTACTCTCAGGTATAAATTGTTGCACAGGCTGATAAAATTAAATTAAGCTCCCTTTTCAAGGGTATTTTCAAGAAGAGCTCATTAACAATCCTTTTCCCTAGTTCTCTCTGATAAATTTATATTGTTTATGTAGAGTTGAGCTTGTTGCCTCATGGAGTTACCAGCCTTCTCATAATTTCTTACACCAAAATTGTGTTCTAAGGTACTCTTGAGCTTGATCTTTCCCTAACTCTGTTCTAAATAAGGTCAGTTCTTTTGAGATTGCTTCAGAGGATCCCCTTGGACAAAAATCTTATACCAGTGTCTCAGACATGAATATGGGTAGAGTGGCCTACTTTTCTTGGAATGACACCCCTTCCATAAAAGTGGGACTACTCAGCAAAGGCAGTAGCCTTTGACCCATGATATCTCAAACCCTACTATTGTGCTGTAGTGAATTGGGGCCCCATACTCTCAGCCTGACATAGGTGAGGTAGAGCTTCAACTTTACAACTGGAGCTAGATAGAAGAAGAAAATTCCAGCTTTCTCCACTGTTCTTGCCTGGCACGGAGCTTCTGCAAAGAGAAGTGGGAGTGGATGAAAAATGTTGGTGTTACATTCCTCTAGGAAGTTACTATAGTCCTTGGACTTGAGGAATAGGAAGCCCTGTGAATTTGGCTGTACATGCAAGACTAGAAATTTCTGTCATTCTGAGTTTGTAGGTAGAGGGAGAGAGTCACGGTTCAAATGACATAGGTTTTCATTGTTCTTACCAAAACTTGGTATTGATTTACCATATGTCTTTAGGATAATTTCCAGAGACTTAAAAATTATAATAATTTATGATTCTCACCAATTATATTTGTTTAACTAGGGAGTCCATATACAACATTTTTATGCTGTCATTCCAAAAATACTTGTGAGACTTTCATAAGATTCAAAAATGTGTTAAAGCAGTTTACTCGAGTGAAGGGTATTTACCAATTTTCAAACATCATAAAAAAGTATATTATTGTTAAAATAGAAAAAAAAGATGGAATGATTGATTTGAGAGAGAGACAGTGGAAGGAGGGGAAGAGGGAGAGCAAGAATCCCAAATATGCTCGCTGCTGAGTGGCAGAGCCTGATGTGGAGCTAGAGCTCACAAGTCATAAGATCATGACCTGAGCCAAAACCGAGAGTTGGATGGTTAACTAACTGAGCCAGTCAGGCACCCCAAGATTTTCACTTTTTTTTTTTTTTAATTGTTGCATCCAAGTTGCTGGTAATCTGCCAGTTCTGTACTACATGGAGTGAGGGTCAGGAAATGATGCACCTAGAAAAAAGCACCTATCTTCTTGTGTTGACTCTCAGCTTTCCTCTTAAGTAGTTTGTGAAAAGATACATGTGATTCTACAGACTCTTTTATACCCCTGGCATGAAGGATATGCATGGTCCCCAATGAATATAGAAAGCATTTAAAGAAGATATCTTAACTTCTGAGAAATGAAAACATTATTATTTATTTAAAGAAGATAACTTCTGAGAAATGAGAATAGTATTATATAATAAATAATATTATTCAGTTTTTTATTAAAATATTTAAGAATTGACCTTATGCTACTATATGCAATCTTTCTAGCATTCCCAAAGTAAATCTATATAAAATAATGTCCATTTGGTTTATTGAAATTCTATTTATAAGATGTAATGACTAATTCTGTATCACCAGTGAGGTATAATTTTGTCTTATCTACAAATTTAGAGGACATAAATCTAACACATTATTACACAGATTGGTAAACTGAGGTTCACAAAAATGAGTTATTTTGTTTAAAGTGGCATAACTAGTTAGTAACTGAAAATATGAGCTCATGAATCTAGGTTATGTTCTTTTTCTACTTCATCTCTCTGCTTTATCAAAATGTAGAACAACTTCTTTTTCTAAAGAACAAGAAATAATTCTTTCGTTGTTGCCTTTTAGAAAATATATAGATGGCCCTTCATCTAATTTGTGGGCTACAGACAGTAATCCATCATTAAAAGAAAAGAATCATTTAGCTTCATGAGATTACACATATAGTGATCAATAGCTACTAGCTACTTTTTTTCTTTCACTTTTATTGTCCTGAGAATTACTAGAGAAGTCAAATGATTGTAATTTATTGGAAGCAGAGGAGGGACACACCATTCTGCATCTCTTGGTAGTTTATGATGGTGTACTATATAACTATGATTGGTGAGTTTGAGGAGAATTTTAGAAGTAATTAAGTGCCTATGTGGCACTACCTTTTAAAGGAATCCAGAGGTAAGACTTTGCTATAACTATATTTTCTTTATAGTTTTATCCTCATAGACACAACAGTGACTACCTTATGGTAATTCAGTAATATAATTTGTTAACTTATATAATGTGTTGAAATGTTTATACAATTTAATAAATCTGTACCTTGTTGCTTTCTTCATTTTAAGAGGGGGAATCCTAATTTCTTATCCAAATTGAATTTTTAAAAATCTAATAATAACAATTCAGTTCAATGTTACTCTTGCATACTATATCTCATTATCTTCCTCATACACATTTGGCTTTTTTCCTCCCAGTAGCACAACACTAAACATTTCCTCTATTTTGTTTTCCAAATCAGTTAAGTAGCTCTTCCTACCACACCCCTGTTTAGAATAAATGCGAAAGTTACAAAGGGTTTTCACTGCTCCACAATGTATTTGTTGAGTAAAATAACGTTTGCAACAAGATCAATACAACGGGTGGAAATATTCCTGGAAGCCAGGAATGAATGTAAACTACATAAGTATATAACACTAATCCAAATGCAATGTGTCTTTTAGCTATTTGCTTTTTATGTAGATACCAAAAACATGCTTGTGACCACTGCAACACCATCTGACACCAGGAAATAGTCACTGTGGGGGAAAACATTGACAGAGAGAAATAGCAGTGTTAGCTAAGTGTAGATTGAAAGAAGTCATTTAAAAATTTTTACAAAAACCACAGACCCATGTGAAGACATTATTATGCTACTTATGGATCCAGACAAGAGAGTAGTCTTAAAACTTAATTTTCATTAGCTTCCTGTTAAAGCTTTGCTTTGTTTTGTTTGTTTTTGTTCTTGTTTTCTGCTTCTATTTTTTTCCTGACATATTGGAAGAAACATCTTTGTTTAATCTGAATTCATTCTATGGAGGGTGAAGTCTATCTTCTTTCATCTACTCTTAGATTCTGGCTTCTTCAGTTGTTTCCAATCTTACTATATAACCATTCATTCTATTGTTCATTAAAACAATGTATATACTATGTCATATATTGTATCATTTCCTTGAATTTTTCCAATGTCTTCTGTCCCTA
>PITA01002291.1:150993-165871 GCA_004023965.1 Spilogale gracilis | reverse complement strand
TTTATTTATTTGGCAGAGAGAAACACAGCTAGAGAGGGAACACAAGCAGAGGGAGTGAGAGAGGGAGAAGCAGGCTTCCCGCCGAGCAGGGAGCCCGATGTGGGGCTCGATCCTGGGTCTCCGGGATCATGACCTGAGCCGAAGGCAGTCGCTTAACCAACTGAGCCACCCAGGCGCCCCTACTTTTCAAAAAGCTTTACTCTGAATGAAAGTGAGGTTGCATGAAGGAGATGTGCAGGCAAAGAGCTTGATTTGAAACATGAGAAATTTGGGCTTATTTAAATGCTGATGAACGGGAGTCAGCAGAGAAAGAGGATGAAAAATAATAGGAAAGGAAGAGTAGCTAATTGATCAAGCGAAGTTTCAGAGGAACAGGGAAGAACTTCTAACTGTAGATGTAGGCCTTCATATTAGGGAGGAGGGGCCGGTATGGGCCGTTAAAGAAAGATGGGTGTGGACCATGACCTCTTGTAGGTAGAAGCCTCTGTTTTCTCTCACGTGGAAGATGGGTACTGAGAATGACTAGAGAAATAAACCGTCTGTTTTTGCTGTTATCATTTCAGATTGTGAGAACAGCAAATCAGTGACCAAGAAGGATGTTTCAGGAGAAAAATCCCAAGGATGTCCCCAGGAAACTTCATCTGGAGGAGTTAGTGAACATGACAGCAATTTAGAGTGGCAACAAGAAAATCCTACAGGAGAGAAATTAAGAAGATTCCCTACCCAAGGGGGCAGTTTTAGTCAAGTAATCTTCACACACAAATCTCCAGGAAAGAGAGACCATCATGAGCCTCAAAGCAGCTTAATTCTAAGTACAAATTCTGTAACTTATCAGAAAGTTCCTACAGAAGAGAGACCTTATAGATGTGATGTATGTGGGCACAGTTTCAAACAGCATTCCTCTCTAACACAACATCAGAGAATCCATACTGGAGAAAAGCCCTATAAGTGTAACCAGTGTGGGAAGGCTTTTAGTCTTAGGTCATACCTTATCATTCATCAGAGAATTCACAGTGGTGAGAAAGCATACGAATGTAGTGAATGTGGGAAAGCCTTCAATCAGAGCTCAGCCCTCATTAGACATCGCAAAATTCATACAGGGGAGAAAGCTTGTAAATGTAACGAATGTGGCAAAGCATTCAGTCAAAGTTCCTATCTCATTATACATCAAAGAATTCACACTGGCGAGAAACCCTATGAGTGCAGTGAGTGTGGGAAAACCTTTAGCCAAAGCTCAAAGCTTATTAGACACCAGCGAATTCATACGGGAGAGAGACCTTATGAATGTAATGAATGTGGAAAAGCTTTCAGGCAGAGTTCCGAGCTGATAACCCATCAGAGGATACATAGTGGAGAGAAACCTTATGAATGTAGTGAGTGTGGAAAAGCTTTCAGTTTGAGCTCAAACCTCATCAGACATCAGCGAATTCATAGCGGAGAGGAACCCTATCAGTGTAATGAATGTGGCAAAACCTTCAAAAGGAGCTCAGCCCTTGTTCAGCATCAGAGAATCCATTCTGGGGATGAAGCTTACATATGTAACGAATGTGGGAAGGCTTTCAGGCACAGATCAGTCCTTATGCGCCATCAGAGGGTCCACACTGTCAAATAACTTGGCAATACAATGGAGGTTGTAAATATTTTGGTCAGATTTTTATCTTCGTTGGTTGAAAGGGTTTACTTTTGGAATAAGACTCCAGGCTGGTAAACTCCCAGGTCTGGAGTCATTCTGACCTAATTGAGCAGCACTTCCCAATGCTACTGCAAACTGTCCCCTGATTTTCCTAGGACTAATCAGAGCAGCAGATGGAAGAATCACTGCTTCCAGCTTTCCTCTTACCATTAGGAATACTCAGGAAATAAGAAAAATGAGAATATAACATTGAAACCTCATTTTCCGTGAGAATGTCAGGAAGAGGGTACATCAATCTGGGCTGTCAACTACGTCTGTCCACATGCCAGTAAATGTGGTTTGGGATCTGGTGAGGACAGTATGAGGGACATTTTGTCTCGGGAATACAGAATTTTACTGGCCAGTTAAGAACAGTGATGGGGCACAAAGACCAATGGGGAAACAATTCATAGATGATGAGTTGAACCTAGGGCAGTCCGGAAATGATGTAGTGGAAAGAATACAAATTGATTTATCCAGCAGTTATTTTTTGAGGGCCTGTATTGTACCAGCCACTAGGAATACAGTGGGGAATCAGACGGTCTCTAGTTGAATGGGCAAGGCAAACCAGCATCATGGCTGATCAGGGCTCTGTGACATTAAGGAGTACCTAAGCCAACCTTACTTAGATCAGGGAAAGTTTGAGAAAAACTGGATGAGCAGGAGTTAGCCAGAAAGGTAGGCAGGCAGACTAGGGAACAATATTCCCAGCAGAGGGAACAACAGACAAAGGAGGAATGTCTGGAACATCTGAGGAAAGGCCATTTTGTGTGGAGTGCTCCTGCTGAGTTCCTTTTGAAGTGGAGTCAGGTCGGTATGAGAAACAGATGTAAAAAGTAGGAGCCAGCAGAGAAACACCTGTTACTAGACAAAGCCTGGAGTTCTTGGCCCACAGGGTAGAGTGGAGCTTTGTCATAGTCTGGTATGAGCCAGGGGAAAAGGTTAATAACTAGTTTCCTTACCTGTAGGCTCAACCAGACCTGGTGTGTTTGGAGGAGGCGGGGCGATTAGAAAGAACCCAGCCTAGCGTTAAGCACCTGTTAGAACGCTAAATTTTCCCTTCCCAAACAGAAGGACTCCTTTGGTTCTTGAGAGTACCAGAACTGCTGTCCACTTCCTGCTTGCTCACATGGCTCTGGGTTGGAAGCTGGTATGTTTCTGGGCCTGTACCCTCACAGTTCTGGTGTACTCCCATTGGCTCAGGTGCTAAACAATATTTGTCAACCACTGGGTCTATGACTTAGTCTCTAGGTACCTCACATGTGTTCAGTTTTGCCTTTTAGCATTTTGCAATATTTCACAGTTGTTTATTTTAGTTAAAGACAATGCTAAAGGAAAGGGGCAACAAAAAGTAACAGTCTGGTCCATCCAGGACTACCATCTTCTGAGGGACCCAGCAAGAAAAGTCCTTAGACTGGTGTTTGTTAATGCACTGCAGGAAGAGATCTAGGCTAGTCAGCAACAGAAAAACCTGTTACTCAAAAATACCCAACAGGTCAGAGTTCGACCACCTTGCCAAAAATAGAAACCTATGGGAATCTAGGATCCTGAGCTTAGGAAAAGAAGAGTTTTCATGAGAAGTAGAGAATGCTCTTGTTGGAACATACATAGATAAACAGATATTAACCAGTAAGAACAGGCCAGTGGGCTAAATCCCCATGCTCGGAGAGAGAAAAGGAAAAAAAGGGATAGGATAACAAAGTAACAAGGTAAGAGTTATACATATTCAACTCTTCTGTTTCTTCTCCCAAGATAAACAATTGTTAAGTAGGAATTGATACAACACATTAAAAAAGGGAGCGATTCTTTATAGAGAGTACTTAACATATATCAGTAAGAAAGATAATAGGTACTTTGCTGAGGCCTTTGTAGATATTTGTTGTTTCTCTGACAGCACATATTTTGCAGATGAAGAAATGAAGGCTTAGGATCATGGCTTAGTCAATGCCATATAGCTAAAAAGTGGTGAGGTCAGACTTCGAACCCAGGCAATAGGAAAACAAAAAACCTTTCTGTGGAGCTACTTCTCTATAGTATCTTCCCATGAAAAAGTCCCAGTAGAAAAAAACTGTACTTCAGTAAGCAAATCACAAAAGAACAAATGCCAGTGGGTGACAAGCGGTCAACCTTGCTAGAATTAAAGATGCATTTGCGATGACACTTTTTTCCCCTTCATAAAACAAAGATTCAGGGAACTTGGAACTCCAATGCTGCTGGTGAGCCGTGAATAGATAGGATCTCTGGCAATCAATACCAGAAGCCTTAACCATTACCTTTTTGACTTTGAAATTCTACCTGGAAATGTATGCTTCAGAAAACATGATGAATGTATACAGTCTTAAAAGCTATTTCAAAAAGTGATGTTGATTGATGTTGAAAGAAATGACAGCGTATCTTAAGTAAAAAATAAAACGTACAGTATGACTCATAAAAATTTATTTATGCATTAAAAATCCTGGAAATAAGTAATCTCAGAGTGCTACACTGGCTATCACTGGGTGATAAAATTAGAGGTGATTTAATTTTTGCTTATGATTTTCTGTTTTCCAAACTCCTGCAATAAATACTTCTAACCTTAGAGGAAAAAAAGGTTGAAAGGAATGAGCGCCAGGGATAGTAAAGAAATACTAAGAAAAGCACATGCTTTCTGTGGCATCTCTAACTCTCCCAAGTCCTAGGAGGTTATCTAACTTAACTCTGACCCAGGACTTCCTCATTGTTAAGTGACAGTGGCAGACACAGCTGTTTTACACTAGTGTACAGAAAAGTCCTGCAAATTATAAATCTCTGTGCAAATAAATACAAGTTATTTGCATGAAGGATATCCGTAGTTGAGGAAAGCAAGAGCCTTGAAGTAGAGCTCTTTGTTCATGTTAGTACTTTTCCAGGAAATGTGCAGTCATGAGCAAGTCACCTCACTGCTCGACCCTCAGTTTAAAGGAGCTGAAGTAGATGACCTTTCAGAGTTAAAGCTTCAGCGTCCTGTGTGTTTATGAAAGACAGGCACCAATATAAGTAGTTGTCAAAGGTGATTTTTAAAGGTGTGCAATTTAGGAAGGGTGCTTAGTATCATTTTCCTACCTCTCGCCTTCTCCTTTCCACAGACAACTGTTCAGCTGGAGACTGGAAATTTAAGCGAATCTGATCTTGGTGTCTCCAAGCTCCCCTGTGAAATCCTTTGCTTCTCTTGCCCCATGAAGTGAAACCTTCCAAGTAAGGGGAATTGCCAATTAGAGTATTTTCCATGCGGTAGAAACTGACCTGGAAGGGTACGTGGGTGGCTTAGTCCTTAAGTATCTGCCTTCAGCTCAGGTCATGGTCCCGGAGTCCTGGGATCAAGCCCCACATTGGGCTCCATGCTCGTCCGGAAGCCTGCTTCTCCCTCTCACTCTCCCTGCTTGTGTTCCCTCTCTGGCTGTGTTTCTCTCTGTCAAATAAATAAAATCTTTAAAAAAAAGGGGGGGGGGGAAGGAAAGAGAGAGAAAGAGAAAAAGAAAAGAAAAATGAAACTGACCTGGAGAGCATTTCCACAAAGAGGAAGGGTGAGCCCTCTGGGCAGACTGACCCCATTGATACCCTTCCATTCCCTGCTTTCTGGTGGGTCAGAACTAAATATTGCTACTCAGTAACTTTATCATCTGCAGCTGTCTTGTTGGCTGGTGCAAATGATCACAAATCTAAAGGGTTTTAGGGTTTTTCTGCATGTTTCTATTGAGCACCTGCTGACACAGGAGGGGAAGTCCATGGCAGTCTCCGGGCTCTTGCTCCTGAAGGGACGGGGGACACAATGTGTATATGTGTTTAAAGAGGCTACTTGTTCTCCCTCCCATGGTTTCTCAACCAAGGGACTGCAGACACTTGTTTCCAGACCCCTGAACCAGGAAATAAAAGCCAAGCACACCCACTCCCTGATTTCTTGCCACAGTTCCCTCCCCCTTTCTCCCAGCACACCTCCGCCTGTGTTACTAGGCTCCCTATTCCTGAACAAATCATTTCAAAGCAAACCTTATGATTCAAATTTTATTACAATACATCTTACATTACATTCTAATACTAAACAGTTTAAGTATATACTCAAAATATATTAAAACCAGTTACTAAAACTGATTTACCAAACATGGTTTTTACCAAAAAATACTAGGCTTGGGGAAATAAAAAAATAATAGAACTGAAAAATACTAACAATGTTTTGTGGTGAGGATGACTTCTACTTTCTCATTTTTTATATTACCAACACTTACAATTAATTCACAACTAGGAAAAACCTATTAAATAAAATTAAAAACACGAAATCATCTGATTGTCACCTGGAGGGAAAGACAACTTCATCCATTTGAAGGATCTCTCCAGAATTCTGACTGACCTCACTCAATGAAAATCCCCCAACCTGTGGATACAAACACTGTGCCCCTCCCTGCTCCCAGCCCAATTCATCTCCCTATTGCCCACAACAGCTCTGCCCACCAAGTCTTCAAGAGACAGTATCCAGAAGGGAAATCAGGATATATTAGAAGAGATATCAAACCTTTTCTGACATATGAATTGCCTTCAGGAATTAATGGTGGGTTAATGAACACTGCCAAAATAAAAGTTAGCAGAGAAGTAGAGTTTTGAGGAATCTAAGGGGATAATTCAGTAAGTACTGCCCTCAAGTAGCTTAGTATCTTCAAGCCTGATGTAAGGGGAAGAGACCGGAAATGAGGGATAGTGGATGCTGGCAAGGCAGATCTCCCACTCCTAGGATCCTGTCAGCACCAACACTGTCCCTCTAGCCTCCAATATTCTTTCCCTGGTGTACCTACATACCTTTTTCCATATGATGCAGTAAAGTCTAACATCACACTAACTGTCCTGAGTCCCTCAAAGATTCTTAAGTAACTCTGGGTCTGGGATAGGCTCTCCAACTCATTGATTATGAACTTGAAGTGAGAAACCAACATAGGTCCTAGCTTCTGAACCAGCGTCTACACAAATTCCTGCTGGAGGAGTCCTCATGAAGAGCCACCTCTAGATCCTCTCTCCATGTCTTTGTATGAGTTATAACCTCTGTCTATAATGTTCTCTTCCCTCTTGCCTTGACCTGGATTATACCTACCCTTTATTCTCTAAAAAAGATTTCTTCACATCCAGGAAGAATTTAGTTAGGTGCCCCTGCCACGTATTTTGACAGAATCCTAGATTATTCTACCAAAGCACTTAGCATACTTTAATGTAATTACCCGCTATATATATATACATACGTATCTGTATCCCATTAGTCCTCAACTCTGGGAGAGCAGTGGCTATGTCTGCCCCCAGTAGCTGGCACATCGCAGGTGCACAATAAATAAACACACCTCAGTTCACCTCAGCAAGCTCAGGGTTGAGAAGAGAACTGGCAAGGGGTCAGCATGAGCTATAAACTGATCCAGGGCAAAATTCAGCATTTCACAAGCTCACAAATGAATACTTCAGAGAACCGAATGACTCTCAGCACATGCTCCAACTGCCAAATGCACGCTGTTCTTGCTGGACAGAGATCCTTGCCACTGGAGGTACCACCACTCAGTCCATCTTATCAGGAGCTCTTTCAGGATCTTTGCCCCAAATCTGGATTTACTGTGAAGGTGCCCATTCAACACAACAACAACAATCTTTGCATGGATCTTATACAGTACATACTGACTTAGACTGGAAGGACAGAAACTCTGCTCTCAGGAAACTTCTAACTTCGATGGGAAGCTCACTGAATCCCTGGTATTACACAATTGTACAATCCTTACCCAAGAGTTAAACTCTTGTGTGAGTTCTTTGGTGCTGCATAAGGCCTGACCTGTGTCTAAATGTTTTCCTACATTCGCTACATTCATAAGGCTTCTCCCCAGTGTGAATTCTCTGGTGCTGCGTGAGGGCTGAGCTCTGATTGAAGGATTTTCCACATTCGTGACATTCATAAGGTTTTTCTCCAGTGTGAATTCTTTGATGTTCAATAAGGACAGAGCTTCTACCAAAAGCCTTACCACATTCAGTACACTCATAGCCTTTGTCTCCAGTATGAATTTTCTTGTGCTGAATGAGAGCTGAGCTCCGGTTGAAGGCTTTCCCACATTCACCACATTCATACGGTTTTTCTCCGGTGTGAATTCTCCGATGTCTAATGAGCTCTGAGCTGCCCCGGAAAGCTTTTCCACATTCACAACATTCATATGGTTTTTCACCACTATGAATCCTCTGATGTCTAACAAGGTCTGAGCTCAAACTGAAAGCTCTGCCACACTCTTTACATGCATAAGGCCTCTCTCCAGTGTGAATTCTCTGATGTCTAATCAACTTTGAGCTCTGGCAAAAGGCTTTCCCACAGTCCAAGCACTCATAGACCTTTCCTCCAGCATGAACTCGCTGTCGTGTCAAGACATTTGAGTTCACACTGAGAGTCCTTTCACTCTGGTTACAATCAAGGACACACTCTTCAGTGGAGATTTTCTTGTTGAAGTTTGCCAGACTAAGAGGTCTTTCCTGGGAAGGGAGAGGACTCATTTTGCTCCTTGCAGTCGTTCCTTTTGGCTTCTTGAAGTTGTCCGGACCTGCCAAAGCTTCTTCAACCATCTGTCCTGAAAGAGTTTCCCGAGGGAGTCTTCCGGGAGATATCATGGCCGCTGATGCTACATATTCAATAATTTCTTGCTTTGTTGTTAATACTCTGTCATCCGCCAGCTTGCCATCTAAAAATGTGAAGAGAAATACTGGTGTCATTTGATCCCCATATTGAAAGAAAGGAATTTATTATATCAGGAATGGAAAGTTACCCAAATGAAATAGGTATTTCCTAATAAGGAGGAAAACTCTTTAAGAATTAGCTTCCTAGGGCACCTGGGTGGCTCAGTCAGTAAAGCGTCTGCCTTCGGCTCAAGTCAGGATCCTGGGGTCCTGCTGAGCAGAGAGCCGGCTTCTCCCTCTCCTCTCCACTCATGCTCTCTGTCACTCTTTCTGTCTGTTTCTCTCTCAAATAAATAAAATCTTAAAAAAACAAAACAAAACAAAAAACCACCTAACTTCCCAATTTAGAATTTAGAGAAGTGGCCGGGGGTGGTGAGAAGTGGAACCCTCAGAGAGTAAGGGAGACTATAAAATGAGAGTCAGCACTGGAGAGGAGGGATGGTGAGCAGGGAAAGGCATTAGTTAGAGGAGATGGTGATAAATAGAAGTAGCAGTGCGGGACCAGCAGTGAGAGACCGGGAAGCTAGGAGACAATCATGGGTTAGAGGAGAAGATGGATTTTCTGGTAACAAGGGAAAGGAAAAGAGATAATAGGGAGTGTTCAGGAGAAAGAAAAAGGGCTAAGAAACCTGAGTAGGTGGTGCTCCCAAAAAAGTCGGAGAGCAGAATATATGATTAGTAAATTCTTTCAGGGTTAAAATTGGGCAGAGGTACATAAGCAGGAACTAGAATGTATTTGAGCAATTATAGGTTCTGGATCAAATGATTCTAGGCAAATAGAATAAGACACTCAGAGCCTAAGAAAAGGAATATTGTGGTTTCCTGATTCATTCTGGGGTCAGGTGGGAGTCTTATATGTTCACTGTCTTATGTGCAAATGGTCAAAGGCAGATGGAAAGAAGAGTCAGATGTGACCACCTGGAGCCAAACTTTCAGCTCTCATGACTAGCTCCTTTCATTGCTAGGTTTCTGGTAACTCAGGAGTCTACTAGATGATAGCTGAGGAAACCTGAATTATTTTGAGGAGGAAAATCTGAAAAACTGTTCATTTACTTTCACCCTTCCGGGAGTCCTCTAAACTTGATTGCATTTTATAGATCAGGAAAATGAAGGCTCAAAGAGGCAACATCACCTATGTAAGGCCATAGAATTCAAAATTGGAAGAGCCAGGATTCAGAAATGCTCAACATCAAGGCTTGCAGTTTTCCCCTATGTCCCCTAGCTGTTCAGGGACCTGTGTGGTCTAAAAGCCTTTTAACTAGGGATGTGGCTTTAAATGCACATTAAAAACAAACATGATTTTAGCCTTACTGTTATGTAAATGATGCTGCACTACCCATCTAGATCTGCTTTATGAACATGGTACCTCGTTCCCCCAGCTGCTGTGAGTGTTGGTTCCTAATACCCACAGCTGTGGCCTTCTCTGGAGAGTTGCTGGGAGTAATGAGAATCATCTGGCCCAGGATGATGTTTATATTCTCAATGCCTCACGCCCACCCCCACTTTAAGAAGGGACAACTCAGCAGTGCCCTAATGCTCAAGGGGGGCGGGGCAGGGATTAAGATACTAAGCCAAGGCTAGGTTTACCCAAGACCACATCATGGCTTGATCTCTTCCCTTCCTAACCCTGAGTCTCTCACTCCTTTACAAATTTCTCCTGAAGAGCACGCCCTCCTTTAAATCACATGCACCCAAATCTCCGTATCTCCGGTTCTTCTTCGGGCAAGATATACTATTAGGCTAGTGAAGAACCTATGGGAAAATTATAACCAAGGGTATAAGGTCTTAAAAATGACATGGTGACTCTTAAAATCCTTGCAAGGTGGATCCTCCCAGTGATTTAAACCTCACAATCTAGGTAAAAGATGTGACATGCTCTACATTAATTCTTCATAGGCAGGGCCAACCAAGACCCCTAAGACTAAAAAGAGATGAGCACAATGAGATGTATCAGTCCACAACAATAATGTGCCACTGGGAGGGAACAAAAGCACACGGAGTACAACACATAAGAATTGGGAAATGGGAGTGTCTGAGTGACTCAGTTGTTAAGCATCTGCCTTCCGCTCAGGTCATGATCCGGAGGTCCTGGGATAGAGACCCGCATCAGGCTCCCTGCTCCACGGGAAGCGTGCTTCTCCCTCTTCCACTCCCACTCCCCCTGCTTGTGTTCCTTCTCTCTCTCTCTCTCATCCTCTCTCTCTCTCTGTCAAAAAATAAACTCTTTAAAAAATAATAAATTAAAAATTGGGAAATGAGGACATCCTCACCAGAGGTTTTTGTTTTGTTTTTTGATCCTGTACTTCAAATGAATGTGGAGAAGCTGAAACACATCCAGAGAAATGTGCCAAGATGTCTGATGGAATCAGAGGCAGAGAGATGCTTAGTCCAAGAAGATGTGGTCCTCTCTTACAGATTTGTGACTTCCTTGGATGCTCGGCCTCAGCCAGCCCTGAAGATTCCCTACATGTGCTATTCCTGTATTCTTTAGGTTGTTTCTTTTTTTACCACTCAGTAATTAACCCCATTTCAGTCCACAATTCTTAATACTGAACTTCCTGTTTAAGTTACTATGTAGTTCTGTTACTGATACATAATTCATCTCCATCTTAGGTACTGCCTTGCCAGCAGACCATAATATTAAAAAAAAAAAACAGTATATTCATCTTTGAACGTTATGGGTATTAGAGAATTCTATTAAAGACCTTAATTCTTAACCAAATTTAGAAATTATATTGGAACTTCAGATTCCAGGCACAGCCAATGGAAGAGTATTTCAAGGCAAGGAGGGGGTCTTTCCCCCATGCTTAATGATAGCCACAAGTGACTGTCATTAAGAAAATGCCCAATGTCACAGCTGATATCCCTACCATCATCCTCAACCCCAAATGTACTTCAACTCCTCACCTCTCTCATGGGAAGTCTGGGACTCCTGAGTCTCACTCTTGCACTGGTTCTCCAAAGGCTGGAGCTGTATACTCAGAGACTTCAGTGCTCCTATGGAAGTCATTTCCTTCCAGATCATTCCTTGGCCATTAGCTGTGTCCTAGGAGTAATCAAGAACCAGCACTATGATTCTGAGGATACAGAAGGAAAAAACCCTAGAACAATGGGCAAGGCAGTTAGAGCCAGAAACTCACTTGAGATGATTAGACAGAAACAACAGGACTGAAAGCCCCAGTGCCTTGATTCCAGTGGACAAATAATAACCCAAAAGACAGAAATTGCATAACTCTGATAGCTGCGACATCAAGGCCATTCACAATGGCTTCCCCGTTGACTTATAATTGGTAAAACAAGCAAACACATCACCTACTCCTTACCTGTTGCCTTGGCTCATCAAGCTCTTTCTCCAGCTCCTCCAGCAGAGTAACGGCTTCCTCTCCATTCTCGGGCCCATGCTCTCGCAGCCAGGCCTGCAGCTCCTCAGGCAGGATGGCCAGGAACTGCTCCAGCACCAGCAGCTCCAGGATCTGCTCCTTGGAGTTCACCTCTGGCCTCAGCCACTGATGGCAAAGCTCATGGAGCCGGCTTAGGGCCTCCCGGGGCCCAGCGGAATCAGAGTAGCCAAACTGTCTAAAACGCTGGCGGAATATCTCCAGGCTACAGGTGTTTCCCTGAAGGCCAAGGTCCTGCCCCCAAACATAATTCTCCTCTTCGACCTTCACAATTATAAGTCCTTCTTGTTCTTTTGCAGCATGGGAGGCCAGGCCTGCAGCTTTTCCTGACATTCTGGGCAGAGACCCTCTGAAAATGCTCACCACTTGAGTCAGGAAGGGAATGGAAGTCTGTGTCTAAGAGAGTCCTTCTGAATTCTGATTCTTCAGGGGACTCCTGGGATAAAAAATGCTAATGTTACACAGAGGGGGAAATGTGCTTATCATAAAAATGCAGGTTTTCAAAGACCAACTGCCAGAGAGTATAGCTCTGTAAAGTGACTAAGAGCGAGCTTCCATATAAACAATACATCAATAGATGATTCAGTATTTTTTCAAGATAGGAAATAGAGAATTTAAGAATCACCAAGATCAACTGAACCTTTAGAAATAATGTTAAGGTCAATATCAGGGATAATAAATAGTGCTTCTGGATCATGGAAAGCAGGAAAAACACTGCAGAATAATAATAATGATCACCATTTTATTGAGTACCTACCAGATACCAAAACTAGCTGGATAGTTAATGTAAGTTTTACACAATTTCCCTAACAATTCGAAAAGAACAATTATGCCTATTTCCAAATGAGGCTACTGAGACACATAAGTTGACCAAAGACACACAGCCTGTAAGCAGCAGAACCAGACTCTGCAACAAGAGTATTGAGTTCTATTATGCCATGGGGTCTCCCCCAAAGGGAATTTACACCTAATAAACACCTACCATGGGCCTGGCACTTTACAAATACTATTTTACTGGGGCTTGACAATAATGCCATGAGGTATTATCATCCCCATTTTACTGATGAGGAAATTGAGACTTTTTTAAAGTTAAGTAATTTAATTTACCCATGGGCCCAACCTAGTAAATACAAAGTCAAGACATGAACCTAGGGTTGCCCAGTTCTAAGCACTTGTTTTTTACTATACAATGGGTTAACCCAGGATCATCTTAGTTGATACTACATATTTTAAATGATGGTGAAAATGTTAGGAAAGTGTCACGGAGAATGGCCAGAATGAATGTACAAAGAATTCTTGACTTTAAGTCACAGGTTCTAAGAAAGTACCAAGAAAAGAGGAATGAATTCCTTCACCCATTATTTCAACAAATACTTGAGCTATGTGCTAGGCAGTTTACTGAACAAGATTCTCAGGATTAAAAGCTCCATCCTCAAAGACTCCTTAGAGTAAGTCTGCAAATGCAGTGTGATAAACCCAAGGGTAGAGGGAAGCAGGCACGGTAGCACAAAAAAAGATGACTAAGACCAGGGAGAGCTGCCTGCCAGGGGCAGACACGTAAGCAGAGTTGATAAGAATGAGCCAGGCGAAGATGTCAAGGCAGGTTATTCAAGCAAAGACAACAGTAGGAAGACTGCACTGAGGGAGCAGCAGGTGGTTTAGGGAGGCCCAACTAGTGGTTGTCACCTCTGGCTCAGAATCAGCCACGGAGCATGGACGCCACAATAGACTTC
Source organism: Spilogale gracilis (assembly GCA_004023965.1). Lineage (NCBI taxonomy): Eukaryota > Metazoa > Chordata > Mammalia > Carnivora > Mephitidae > Spilogale > Spilogale gracilis. The sequence continues at coordinate 152,372 of PITA01002291.1, read as the reverse complement.
CTGAGTCAGAATCTCTGGGGGAGAGACTTCAGTGCTTCTGATATTAAGCCATGTTAAACACACACACAGAAACACACCACAAAACGCAAACAACAACAACAAACAAACAAAAAACAAACAAAAAAAAACAAGCCAGAGTCTGGGGCACAGTTCAGGAATAGTGAGAAAGGAGGCACCTACAGAGGGAGAATAGGCCAGGGGTCTGAAAAATTGTATTACAGTTTGCATTTGAGCCCCACAACCATGAGAATGGCTGCAGGGTCTGTCTGCCCACTCAGGAAGGGGTTTGGAGAAGAGAGAGGAAGGGGTCTGTGGCAACCACTTGGGTAAGAAGGACCTGAGATATGGGAGCCAAAGATAAAGATGGGAGATTTGACTAGACTTAGGGACACACTGGACAAGGTTTTGGAAGCGTTGTCAGGGACAGGTTTTTGCCTCGTGCTGGTGACTGAAAGGATGGTAGTATCATTCCCTAAACTGTGTTTTTGCCATACAAATCTAAACACAGAGAAACCTGGGGATGTTTTACCTCTTTTTAGTATTTGAAAAAATACTAAATACATTTCTTTAGTTCTTATTACATGACAATTGACATTTAAGAAATCCCGTTAACAAAGCATCATCAGATCTATGCATCACTGTGTATATAGCATTTACCAAGGGCTGCGTGTGTTTTACTTAGTGATCACTAGTCTATGTCATGGATCTTGTCCTTTAACTTCAATGTTTGTGATACTAAGTTTTTATTATAAATATTATATATTTATATAACTTATCCTCCATGTTATGTGGCCGAAGGGAAGTTTTCCATCAGAAAGCATTGTCTCTCTTCCTTCTTCCATCTTTCACAGGCTCACCTCTTCTAAATCAGAATTCCATAGGTTAGCCCTTAAGTCTGGCACTGTCTTCACTGTTCCAGGCATTTCTCTACTCTGGACCTCTCATCTGAGCACCATCCCGTATTTACTGTTCCTTACTCCTATAACAACTCTTGAATTTCTCAAAAGGACCTCAAACACCACATCTGTGACCCATTGATGATTCCTCCCACTCCAATTCTGCTCCTCTCCCAGTGGTCCCCTCTCAGGAATTAGGAACATCCACCTGGCTGCATTTCTAGAAACCTGAAAGCATCCTTAATACCTCCTTCCTGTATTTAATGCAAATTAAGTCCTATTGATTTTATTGCTTATCGCCAGAATCTGCCTTCCCCATCTCTGCCACTATTATCTTCATCCCGGTAACCGTCCTGTCATGCTATACAGTTAACACACAGTCTGCTCATACTGTAATCAGAGCAAACTTTCAAAATTGCAAATCTGACCCTGTTCCTCTGACCTGTTTTTAAAAAGCGAATGTGGGCGGGGGGGGGGGGGGGG
>PITA01002291.1:59886-150893 GCA_004023965.1 Spilogale gracilis | reverse complement strand
ATATTTTAGTGGGACTACTGGATCAATACATATCTTCATGATTCAACTCTAAGTCACAACATTTTTGCTCACCATTCCGTATCACCCAATCCAATGCACAGCACAGAGTAGGCACCATATATATATATTAATACCACCATACTGAAAAAAGAAGTTTCAAAGAGGCAGTGGTCAACACTGTCAAATACCTAATAAGGACTGAAAGATGTTTCCATGGCGCTTCTCAGACTGCAGAAAGATGACTTAGCTCGCAGGAAGAACACCACCTTTGGAGTCAAGTGACCCAACAGTTTGGAATCATAATGCAGCCTCTTAACTACCTTAATTAATAGCTGTGAGACAGTAGTCACAAATCAAACCTTTCTAAGATTCCAATTCCTCTCCTAAAAATGGAGTTAATAGCACTTTCACTGCACTGTTATTATAGGAATCGGTAGTAACATAAGACTTGTAGAGTAGTGGGTGCCTGGGTGGCTCAGTGGGTTAAAGCCTCTACCTTCAGCTCAGATCATGATCTCATGGTCCTGGAATCCAGGCCTGCATCAGGCTCTCTGCTCGGCAGGGAGCCTGCTTCCGCCTGTCTCTCTGCCTACTTGTGATCTCTCTCTCTCTGTCAAATAAATAAATAAAATCTTAAAAAAAAAAAAAAAGACATGTAGAGTAGTGCTTAGTGTATTAAGCATAGCTTTTTATCCTGGTGTTTTGACATCTGGGCCTTGCTTACACTGGAGGGACTGTCCTTTTCAGGGCTAGCAGATTCCTAGAGATAATAAACTCAACTACAAGTGTGCTTCTCATATGCAAACCACCCAACCCAGAGCCCACACCCCATCACTTTCTGCGCTGGGCTTTCACATCCAGGGCCACCATTCCCCTACCCCAATCACCCAGGGCCAGATGCCAGAAAATCAGGAACAAGCCAGAGAGTTTATCTATGCCTCAGAGCCCACTGAAGCTCTTCAAACTAGCCAATCCTAAGCCTGTTGACCGTGTCTCACCTAGGCCTTCCCACAGAAACCACAATAAAGTATCCTGCCCACCTTCCCCTCACCTGGTCTCCTGACTGATCCTGTGATTTATGCCATCTGACCATGTGGGGCATGGCATGCCACCTACTCTTAAGAACTATGAGTAACAAACTGTCTTTTGAATGGCAATCATCTCCTGATCTTTTGGCCTCACCACACCTAATAATAAAACTCATATTTTTAAAACACTGGGCCCAGAACAGGTTCTCAATGCATGACAGACATGGCACAAGGGAAAGGCAAAATTCCACATCACAAGGCATGGGTTACAGAATAGACTTTATTAGGGAAACTTACCAGCTAGGGCTCAGTAAAATGAGCACAGGTCCTGTGATTCTTCCATCATTCCACAAAAGGGAATTCTGGAGAAAGGTGCTGCTGCTTCAGGGAAGAGCTCCTTCGATCTTCTCATAGTGTAAATGTGAGAAAGCAGCCTAATCAGTGGAGGTCATAGGGTGACTGCGTGGGACCAGAATTGTGTTTCCACGTGTGTCTACGAAGTTGTCTAGGCAACCTAGGTGAAGGGCTGAAAGCACTGAGCTTAGATATGGCCCTTCCCTCTGGGAGGTGAAAGCCTGGTCCCAGCTAGCTCCTCCTCCAAGCAACCCAAGAACCTCCAGGCTTTTGGACAAAACTGCTTACATTAATATGGTTGCTAATTAATGTACCTGCACTGTTTTCTTACTTAATTGTAACAGAAAACTGATTGAGCTTTTATTGTACAATCAAGCACGGTCTACCTGTTCATTTCATCGTCACAGCACTTTATGGTCTAGGTTCTACTGTTTTACTGAACAGAAACTGAGAAGTTACATAATTTGTCTCAGGTCCGACGGTTTGAAAGTGATGTAATTTGGACTGTTCTCAAACAAAATGATCTGACTCCAGAGTCCAAGCTCTTAGATATGCCTTCCCCCATCAAACCAATAGCCGCCAAGGAGGTCCTGTGTTTTTCCACACATGTCCTTAACAACATCTACAGAATGCCTACTTTGAGCTCAGGTGCGCTAGGCACCGAGCAAAGAGTTAGAAGCAAGACAGCGTCCCTGCCATTACAGATCTTAAAATTTTAGTAGGGAGGATGTTAAACAGAAAGGCCACATAATTAGGTAACTTAGTCTTGATAAGAACTACAAAGGGGAACGTAGAGTGGGCTCTGAGGGGAAGTCAAGACCAACAGCTGAGACTTAACTCAAGAGAGAGCTCTGGCCGCATAAGTGGGAGGAAAGACTGCCTCAGTTTATCTCCGACTGCTCAGCCTGTGGCCTGGCACACAGGAGACGCCGGGTAAGTGCTTCAGAAGTCAAAGAACGCTAGGGCGGTGGGTGAGCAGACAGACGAATGCATGAAGAAATAGACTGATCGACGGAGGGGTGGGCAGACGGAAGCATGGAGAAAGGGCGGCCACCTGGTACAGCCACAGGCCGAGGCAAAACGGCGGAGAGGGCTGAGGCCGGACGGGGGCAGTTTGGGAAGCACCGGGGCCGCGCTGCCGGACCGCCTCACTCACCCTTCACTCGGCTGGTAGCCGCACGGACCCCAGGGGGCGAGCAGAACTGCCTTGGGCCGCGCGCGCCGGAAGTAGAGGCGGGCGCGCCCCTCTAGGAAGCTGGGAGGACTGCAGCTCTTTGGCAGGCGGGGGGCGCCGAGGCTTGGGAGGAGGGGTGCGAAGCTGGGGCAGTGTGTCCGTGGTGGGACCTAGTGGGGACAGCCCCGATTCAAAATGGTTGACAGGCGACGGAAAGAGGAAAAAAGAAACATACAGAGAGCGCGCGCCTGGTGTAACTCCGAGGATACAAAAATAGAACCCTCCCTGTGCAAACTTGGGGAAGAGGGGGACAAGACCACATTCGTACACCACAAACACGCAATCTTCAGCGACACTTCTAGAAGCTAACTAGAGGAGTGCGTGGAGGTTGAGGGGAAGAGCTCACCCGGGCTTGGCGAGGGTGCAAGGCAGAGGATGGACCCTGGCGTCGTGGGCGAGGGCCTGGAGATCAAGCAGGACAGAGAATAATTGTCTCTCTTGAAGGCGCTAGTCTGGTCTTGCCCAAGGACTAAAATGTGGACTTAGAGGAGTGGCCAGAGGGAGAGCACAGCAGTGGGAAGTTCTGGGCATGCAGGGGATTTAACCCAGCATCTTCGAGGGTTGGAACCTAGGCTGAGGGATGCGGTGGGGTCAGGTTTGGAGAGTTTCAAATGACAGGCTCGGGAATGAGAAATGCCTTTAGTAGTCAGTGCAGGCCATTTTCATGTGACATGGCAAGAATTATACTTCAGGGCCTACCTGACATACTGCGTAGAGTGGATTAAAGGGCAAACAGATAAGAAGACGACAGACGTTTAGAAATATGAACTTAGCAGGATTTGGTAGTATCTGAAAATATGATTGATGATGGAGAAGGGGATGAGATTGCCAAAGAAGATCTTATGGAAAATAAACAGGAAATTATAAAATACCAATGTTTGGGGGGTGGGATGAGCAAAAACAGATAGAGAAGAGAAGCTTCTTAGAGGAGGAAAGCCCAGATGGTTCAATCATAACAGCCAAGAGAGTGTTTCAGGAGAGAGAATAGGTGACCAGCAGCCAGGTAGAGAACTGGAGGAGGCCAGAGCTATGGTGATGCTGGAATTAAGGGGAGGGACAGAGGACGGGCTTGAGAGATGTTATCTGTGGAATGTACTTGCCACGGGGTTAGGAAGTATAGCAGAAGACAACTGAAAACAGGTGATAATTCCTTTTGAGAAATGCAATTGTGCAAGAAGGAAAAATAAAGGACACTTGGTTGGACTAGGCAAAAGGATTGAAAGGTGTTTGTTTTTTAAAGATACTAGACACCTAATTATATTTGTGGGGGGGGAGGTAAAATGTGAGTAGGAAGAAAAATTGAAGCTAGAAGAAAAGAGGAATACATAGCTGATGGGGACAGAATGAGACAGGATAGGTAGGTGGAGTGTCTCAGAAAATTAAATGAAGCATTATAATAAAAAATGGTGCATTTTGGTGTGTGTTTTGATGCTGTGAATGCAGAACGGCCAAATAGAATTGGTTAGTAATGCTGATTTTACAAGTAAATAAATGCACATACTGTTTTTTGAATTTTCACAAACTGAACATACTCATGTTACTAGCACTCAGATGAAGAAATAGAATATTATCCATCCTCAGAAGTCCCCTTGTGCTCTCTTCAAGTCACCACCTTCCTCTAGCCCTGAAAGATAGCCACTACATTGAACTTTGAACATGATAGGTTGGTCTTGCCTCTTTTTGTACTGTATATAAATGGAATTCAATATGTACTTTTTTAAAGTCAGGCTGAATTCAACATTGTGAAATCTGTTCATACTGTTTTGTGTAAAAACTGTACATTTCCATTTCTAATAATGTTACATTGTATTATTATACCAATATTCATTCATTCCATTATTGATAAACATTATTGAAAGAGATATTTAAATATCTAACCACATTAATTTATTTTTTAATATTAAACCAATGCATTAGGATAAATTCCACTGAGTTGTGGTATAAAATCCTTTTTTATATATCAATAAAGTTAATTTTTTAAAATATTTTATTTGAGATACAGCATGTGCACAAGCAACATGAGAGGGGCAAAAGGAGAGGAAGAAGCAGGCTCCCCACTGAGCAGGGAGCCTAACACAGGGCTTGATCCCAAAACCCTGAGATCCTAACCTGAGCCAAAGGCAGAAACTTAACTGACTGAGCCACCCAGGCACCTCTGTATTAATGAAGTTAATTTGCTAATATTTCATTGAGGACTTCTGTGTCTACATTGTTAGAGATACTGGTCTGTAGCTTTCCTTTTCTGTGCTGTCTTTGTCTGCTTTGGTATCAAAATAATTACTAGCCCTTCTATTTTCTGAGAGAGATTGTGAAAGACTGGTGTTCTTTAACTGTTTAACAGAATTTGCTAGTGAAGCCATCTGTGCCTGTGCTTTTCTTTGTTAGAAAAATTTTCACTACTAATTCAACTTCTTTACTTTTCATACATTTATTCCTATTTTCTATTTCTTTTTCAGTCACTTTTATTTTTTTTAAGATTTTATTTATTTGTTTGTTTGTTTGTTTATTTGTCAGGGACAGAGAGAGAGAGAGCACAAGCAGGAGGAGAGACAGGTAGAGGGAGAAGCAGGCTACCCCCTGAGGAAGAAGCCCAAGGTGGGACTTGATCCCAGGACCCTGGGATCATGACCTGAACTGAAGGCAGACAGTTAACTGACTAGCCACCCAGGCGTCCGTCCCTCAGGCACTTAGTAATTTGTATATTTCAAGTAACTTGTCCATGACACTTACGTTGTGTAATATGTTGGCATGAAGTTATTCACAGTATTCCCTTATATTCTTTTAAATTATTATAGACTGTAGTGATGTCCCCTCTTCTCTTCTTTTGTTAATCTCTCTTTTTTTTTCTTGGTCAGCATATTAAAGGTTTGACAATTTTTGTTCATATTTTCAAAGAACAAAATTTTGGTTTCATTGATATTTCTTTATTGTTTTTCTGTTTTCTATTTCATTCATAACTACTATAGTCATTATTACTCCTTTCCTTCTGCTTTTTTTGTTGTTGTTGTTCAGTTTGCTGCCCATTTTCAGGCTTCATAAGATGGAAACTTAGGTTATTGATAAGAGACTTTCTTTTCTACTGTAGGCATTTGGAAGCTATAAATGTTCCTCTAAGCACTGCTTTGGTTGCATTCCATAAAATTGTGTATGTTGTGTTTCATTTTCATTCAGTTTAAAATATTTTCTAATTTCCTTTTTGATTTCTTCTTTGAACCATAGGTTATTTAGATATGGGCTATTTAACTTCAAAATATTTGTAGAGTTCCCAAATTACTCTGTGGCTCAATATGTCCTTTGGGCCAAAGGGAGCTCCATCAGCCCCTCTCAGCTACGGTGGCCCTGGTCTCCCAATCCTCAAGTGGACCTGCCTACTGGGTACCCCATTTCCTGCATGCAGATTCCCAGAAATCTAGCAAGCTTCCTTCATTTTCTCCTGTCTCTGCCCAATTCAGTCCATACTGGCAGTGTTTCTGGTGATATAAGATTCTCAAGAACCATGTTGGTCATTTGTGGATATCAAGGGGTTCCACACAATGATATATAGGTTTCTTCTCCGATCCTTCCTGTATCACCCCACTTCTATTTCTGGATTCTGCTGAGATAGTTGGTTGGATGCATGAGTCACACACCCAGTCTCTTCACAAAAATGCTGTCCTGCTACATTCATGAGCTTGTCTCCAGAGCAAGGATAGGCTGAGAAATTTTCCAAATTATCAAGTACTGATTCCTTTTTGCTTAATGTTTCTTCCTCAATTTATCTCTTTCCTCCCATATTTTACTATACTCAGCAAGGAAAAACCAAGCCACGTTTTTCAAACTTTGCTTAGAAAGCTCCTCAGCTAAATATCCAACTTCATCACTTACAAATTCTATTTTTCCACCTAATAGCAGAACATGATTCAGCCAAGTTTCTGCTACTTTACAAGTACTGCCTTTTCTCCAGCTTCTAATGTTTTCTTCATTTCTGTTTGATATCTCACCAGTATAATTAATGTTCATTATTTCTAGAAAAATTATGTTCATGACAATATATGTATTCTCTAAAATGAAAGAAAAGTTCTCCATTGTCCTTTTTACTTCCTTCCAAGCCCTTGCCAGAGTCACCTTTAGCATCCATATTTCTTTTTTTTTTTAGATTTTATTTATTTATTTGACAGAGAGAGAGATCACAAGTAGGCAGAGAGGCAGGCAGAGAGAAAGGAGGAAGCAGGCTCCCTGCTGAGCAGAGCGCCGATGTGGGCCTCGATCCCAGGACCCTGAGATCATGACCTGAGCCGAAGGCAGAGGCTTTAACCCACTGAGCCACCCAGCGCCCTAGCATCCATATTTCTACCAACAATCTCTTCAAGGTATTTTCTATCATGAGCCTCAAAATCCTTCCAAATTCTAGTTATTACTCAACTCCAAAGCCACATCAGCATTTTTAGGTATTTGTTAAAGTAGCACCTCACTTCTGGTACCACAGAGTGGCTTAATACAACAGAAATGTATTTGCTCACAGTTTGGAGGTTACAGATCCAAAATCAAGGTACTGGCAAAACCATGCTTTTTCTGAAGCCCCTGAGGTTCATACCTGTCTCATAACCTCCAGTAATTGCTGGCAAACACATCCCTTGGTGTTCTTTGCCTTGCAGATGTACCATTTTAATGACTGCCTCCACATTCACAAGGTGTCCTCTCCTCTCTGTGTGTTTGAATTTACCACTTCTTATAAAGACACCAGTTGTTGGGTTAGGGCCCACCTTAATCCAGTATGATCTCATCTTAACTTGATTACATCTACAAAGATCCTATTTCCAAATAAAGTCACATTCACAGGTACCACAAGTTAGGACTTGAACATATCTTTTGGGAGGAACACAATTCAGCCCACATTATGTGTTAAGTACAGACCAAGAGCTGTTTAAATAGCTGTGACTTGGTTTTGAAGTTGAAGATTTTTCAAACTGATGCCAAGGATCTCAATGATTAAAAATAAAAGAAATGATTTGATTTGAATTCAGCTCTAGAGGTCTTGGAGAATTCTGGTGTTTGGGATACAAGCCTACTCATCTCTGTCAAAGTCAACCTTAGGAACTGATAATAATGGCCATTATTTCGCTTTCTAAATCTCAGTTTTCAGCACCTGTTCTGTTTTTTTTTTTTTTTAAGATTTTATTTATTTATTTGAGAGAGAGAAAGAATGAACGAGCAAGCAAGAGAGAGAACACAAGCAGGAAGGAGGGGCAGAGGGAGAGGCAGACTCCATGCTGAGCAGATCCCAGGGCTCCAGGATCCTGAGCTGAGCTGAAGGCAGCAGCTTAATGAACTAAGCCACCAAGGCACCACAGCATTTGTTCTGTTTTTAAAAAGTAACAGCCGGGGGGGCTGGGTGGCTCAGTTGGTTAAGCGACTGCCTCCGGCTCAGGTCGAGCTCCCTGCTCGGCGGGAAGCCTGCTTCTCCCTCTCTCACTCCCCCTGCTTGTGTTCCCTCTCCGGCTATGTTTCTCTCTGTCAAATAAATAAAATCTTTAAAAAAAAAAAGTCACAGCCAATTGGACATGCATATTAATATTTCAAAAATGTTTGTCCATAATTTAGATATACCATTCAAAATCAAACAGCAGCAGCCTATGTGTTAATACTTATTTGATCAAAATGAATGTTAAATTTTTCATTTGGCTTCACAATTTGGATTTATTTCCCTTTTTTACCTGGACCTAGGAATTGATTTTTAGATTGATATTCATTCTTTGTGAAGACTAATTACATAGTCTAACTATCAAGGGGAATTAATTTCTAATACAATATAATACATGATAAGCAATACAGGATAAGCAGTAGGGCTTTATGTCCAACTTTCTAAGGAAGATGTCTGTAGTTTTTATCATATTCTCAAAGTAGTTATATTACCCAAAAAAGATTAAGAACCACTGTTGTAGAATCTATCCCTAAATCACACACATGTTTGTTTGGCCTAGTTGCCCCCAGGAGGAAATGGAATAGGAAATGGAAATCAAGTAGAATATTGGTAGGTGACCTATCAGTTTCATTCTTGAGAATCTCTTATCATTTCCCATGCCCAAATTATCACTCCTTATCTCTCTGGAAACCTTTGAATTCTTTTTACCTTAATGAGAGGAACTTCTTTAGCATCAGCTGGTGTGGACCACAGTTGAGTCTCAGGTTGTTTTGGCCGATTGATCAAACTGTTAGATTTCAGGCTGGCTTCTCAGCCTCAGAATACAACATCTTTGGTTAGACTCCACAAAGCAACAACTTTAGCACAATCTGAAAAAAAGTTTGATTTCTTTGGTTAAACACTCAGAAAATCTATAGTCACATCATCACTTCCAGGTAAAAAGTTAACAAAACCCTCACCTTTGTATGTAAGAATTAACCTTTGGTTACATTTCTCATTCTCTTTTACTCAACACCTGTTTAAAGTAGTATATCAACTATGGCATTCTCATATACTGCTGGTGGGAATGCAAAATGGTTCAGCCACTCTGACAGTGTAGCAGTTTCTCAAAATGTTAAATATACAACTCTTTCATATAAATGAAAGAGTAAACAGTACATGTCCATATAAAGTCTTGGACAACAGTGTTCATAGCAGCTTGATTTGTAATAGTAAAAACCCAAATTCCCATCAACTCGTGACTGGATAAAGAAATTGTGATACATATATAACTAATGAAATATTATTCAGCCAAAAAAAAGCAATGGACTGCTGATACACAACCATGATACAGATAAATCTCAAAATAGTAATGCTCGGGGTGCCTGGGTGGCTCAGTTGGTTAAGCGACTGCCTTCGGCTCAGGTCATGATCCTGGAGACCCGGGATCGGGTCCCACATCGGGCTCCCTGCTCGGCGGGAAGCCTGCTTCTCCCTCTCTCACTCCCCCTGCTTGTGTTCCCTCTCTGGCTGTGTTTCTCTCTGTCAAATAAATAAAATCTTTAAAAAAAATAGTAATGCTCGGTGAAATAAGTCTGACCAAAGAAAGAGTACATTCTGTATGATTCATTTAAATAAGTCTCTAAAACATGCAAACTAACCTCTAGTAATACAAAGCAGAACAGTGGTTGGGAGCTGTGGGAAGAGAGGGAAGAGATACAAAGGGTAGAAAAGAACTTCTGAGTTTGCTGGATGTGTTCATTATTTTGATTGTGGTGATGGTTCACAATTATATACATAGGCAAAACTTATCAAATCATATACTCTAAATATTTGCTGATTATTGTATGTCTGTTATATCACAGTTAATATATTTTTGTCTTTTTTCTAAAGCATCTGTAATCCATTCTTGGGAGGATGGACCCAAACAAGTCCTTTACAGGAATATCAGAGTCTCATTTGTATACCCCTAAGATTTAATACATAAAGAGAGGGTCTTGGGCTGGGACAGACCCTCTACTTCTACCTCAACCACATTTCAGCCAGCCACCACTTTCTCAAACCTGTAACCCTTCCCAACATTTCATATGTCTCAGTCCTTCTCCTAAATCCTCCTGTACTTCCCAAGAAATTTCCAAGGACATAATATCCTTTCCTACCCCAATGTGCGCTCTGCTCCTCCTAATTTCAGGTCCTTCTCACTCTGATCTTTTAGCCACAATGAGGATTGTACTGGCAAGCAAACTGTTTAATTTCTATTTTGTTTATTTCTGATCTTTTCTTTATTAATATCTTTCCTTCTACTGGTTTTGAGTTTTGTTTGTTCTTTTTCTATCTCCTTTAGATGTATGTTTGGGCTGGGTTATTTGAGATTTTTCTTGCTTCTTCCAATAGATTGGTATCGTTATAAACCTCTCTCTTAGAACAGCTTTTGCTGCATACCAAAGACTTTGGGGCTGTTGTGTTTTCATTTTCATTTGCCTCCATGTATTTTTTTTTTTTTAATTTCCTCTTAAGCAAGCTGTTTAGAAACAGACCCCTGTGGCCTTCCTGATGGCAAAGTACATCAAAATACAGCTTCCCGGCAACTCAGGAATTAATCTGTACGGCAATGGTTCTCAAAGCAGCAGTACCTGTGACTCTTGAGCTCTGGGTTCACTCTAGGGATGGGGCCCAGTAAAAAATTTTAACAAGGCTTCCAGGTGGTTTGGAGGCACACCGCTGTTGTAGGGGGAAAAAACCACAGAGGACAGGAAGAAAGTTAGAATGGAAGCACACCAGCGAATATGAAGAGGAAATGGAATGGGGATTTAAAAAGAGAGAGAGAGAATAAGGAAAACTCATTATGTAGTCAGAAAACCTACCCTGCCCCAGAGAGCTTTCCCGAAAGATGTTTCGACATTCACGTCAAGAACGGCAGATCTGGCAGCAAGGGACCTGTCGCAGGCTGACCAGGTCGCTCGCGCCGGGTCAGCTACGCGGAGGTTCAGGGGTTAAATCTCCGTAACCCTCCCCCAACCCGCCACCGCCCCCTCGCGTTTGCGCCAGTGCGGGCCTCCCCCGCGCCATAGAGCTCAGCAATCCTCCCAGTTTCCTAGAGCGGACGCGGCGATGGCGGTTTCGCAGCGTGTGACGCTTGACAGCGACCTGGAAGGATACGTCGAGGTATGGGTGATGTCAGGTCATGGGAGCCTGGGGACCTCAGGTGATATCGCTTCCTGAGCTGCCTTGCGGCGCCGCCAGGGAACCCTGTGGGGTTTCTTGAGTCCATGGAGAGCCCCGCCCTCCCGGATCGCGCCCAGGCGCTGCTCCAGGGGACGGTGGGTCCTTGGCCTAGCGTGCTTTGGGTACCCGGTCAGCGACTGCGCGGCCTTGGGTTCAACCAAAGGAGCGCCGGAGACTCTGGGAGCATGTGGAATAGGAAGGGGGATGCATCCCCGCGGACCGGCAGAGCGTGCTGGACAGAGCAGCCTGAATGTGCGAGTGCTGGAGGAAGGGAAAGAGATAAAGATAATGATGGTAGCGGGTAGTGTCGGTGTGGTATAGGAACGACAGCGAATACAGCGCCAACCGCTGAAACATTTGATAATGCCCTCCCCTGCTTTATCTTCCTGGTTACACGCTTATTTCAGTAGCATTCACCCCCCAGTTGTGTTTGAAGGTTCCTAGCCTTGGAATGGAAACTACATGTTCCAAAAAAAAAAAAAAAAAAGGGTTAATATCTGATCCTCACCATGAGGGAGGAAGCTTCTGGGAGAAAATCACTTGGAAATTAAATGAGATTTTGTTTTCTCCTTCACTTCTTTTATATCTAGAGGATATTTCTGGTGGTCTAGTCTCAGAAATTATATCTCCAATGTCCACAATGATTCCCTTCCAACCCCAGTGGTGCCTCATTGCCTCCAGGTTTCAGACTCCTATGCGGACAAGAAAAGCTTACTAAGGAAATGGTAATTCTCCACGTGCTCCCCGAGGTGCCAAGTATCCAGTTACAACCCATGGAGATCCACTTCAATTATGAATCTCAAGAACACCACCTTCTGTCAGGTGAGAAGCAGTGTATTATATCTTTCTTAGTAGGGGGTTCAGGTGGTGGGGAGGGTTTTTAACGGTGCTGTTAGTATCTTCCAGTGCTGTTGGTATTCTTCATTGCCCACCCCTCCCTCTATTGGGACAATCTCTTGAGTGCTGCAAGCACAGTCACATAGCTTTATTGTGAATTCTGGCAATCAAATTCTCATGGCATTCCCTCCTCTCCTTAAGTTCCCAGTTACCCGTTTTTCCCATTATAATCACTTTATCGTCTGTCAGTGTTTGATATTTTCCCTTAAAAATCTTTTCAAGTCATCTTTTACAAGTACTGTAGGGGTATAGTTAAAAGTTTTGGAGTCTGACACCCTGGATTCAAATACTAGCTTTGTCATGAACTAGCTTCAGTAAATTACTTGCATTTGTGTGTGTGTGTGTGTTTTAATGATTCTGCTTCCTCATTTTATAGGTATATAGTAACTCATACCTTGGAGGTTATTTTGAGGATTGTGTCTATTACTCCATAATAAAGACCGCAAAATTTAGTGACCTTAAACACAGACTTTTTTAAACCATGTTATTTTCTTATTCTGTGGGTCCTCAACTTGGACTGGGTTTTCGTTATAAACCAGCCCAACTCAGCTGGCAGTTTTTCCTCCTGGTTTTGTCTGGAATCACTCCTGGAATCATCTAGTGGCTCAACTAGGGCCAGGGTCTGAGTATCAACTGTATGTCTGGCTGTTGGTGCTGATTATGGCTGAGCCCACCCACCTGTGGCAGTCCAGCCCAGACTTTTTCACAGGGCAACCAGTTTCTCATACAGATAGAGGGCAGGCCTTGGGATGCATAAGTACTTTTCTAACTTATGTTTGTATTATATTGAGCTAAACAAGTCACATGACCAGTTCCGGAGTCATTGTGGAAAAGAACTACACAAGGATATAGGTATTTGGAGATAGGATTCGTTCGGGTCCCTTACTACTGTAACAAACAACCACGAGCATTAATGATATTCCCGTATATAAAGCTCTGCACATAGACCAGGCTATTAGTAAATTCTTTATAAACGGTACCCACTGTTATTTTTAGTAAGATAATTTTAACCCCACCCTTGTTCAGGTGTTCTGCAGGGTCTTGTTTCCACATGATATTTTGATGTCTTCTGATTTTGGTCCTCCCACTGCTCCTGTTTTGCCTGTGAAATTCACCTTCTACTGTCATTTTGTTTTTACTCTAGATCTTCTGCCTCTTTGTAGTTTTGAAGTATCTTTTTTTTGTTTCTCTCTTTATTTAGAACTTGTCTTTCCTTAAGAATCTATTCTGAGGCATCTAGCTTTCATTTTTCTTGAGAATTACTGCAGAATTGGGTCTCCTCCTTACAGTTTTATATAAGTTAATATACATATTACATGTGCTTGTGTCTCTTAGAGTGTGTGTAAAAGAACATTTTTTGCTACAGAATAATTAAACTAAAGTACATTTATAAAGCATAGAAAGACACAAAACAGGGAATTTAAATAACCTACAACTCCACCATCTAAAGATAGTCACTACTAAAAAAAAAAAAATGTTGAGTTGAAAAAAAATAGTCACTACTAACATTAATGTGTCCTTCTAATAACCACCTGTTCAACAAACACTTATTGTTGATAAATGTTTATTAGATAATCATATTATAGCTTATGAGTTATTGCTGGGCATATAATATGGTTAGTTATTGAGGGGCTACTCTTGCACTGTTCTAAGTGCTAGGCATATAGCAGTGAACAGATCGCCTTTGCCCTCAAGGAGCTTACATTGTGATGGGGGAAACAGGAAATAAGTAAATATGTTATGAAATAGTGATTATTGTTAACGAAGAAAATAAACAAGGATATATCAGTCAGGATTCTAGCAGGAAACAGATGGTTCATTCAAATTGGGTAGTTCAACATTTCATGAAGAAGATGGGCAGGATTACAGAAATTAATAAGGGATAGAGTACAGCTTTGGGACAAAAAAAAAAATGTAAGAAGCAGTTACTACCTCTGGGCCTAATTTTACAAAGGGAAAGACTGATGACCAGATCCTGGAGAGTATAGCTGTAGGGTAGAGCTGCCCAGTAGGAACCATGGCCTTTGCTAAAAGAAACAGTGACTTCCAACTCCAGGCCCAACAAGAAGGGAGTCACGATGTAGAGTGAAGACCTCATCCTGGTTTCCCTGGGATTTAGCACTGAAAGCCCCATATCCCAAGAACCCTGTCTGTTTTGGACAAACCAGGATAGTTGGTCACTTACAGTTCTCCTTCTACTTTGGGCCAAATCTGATTGCAAGCCAGAGAACACAGAATCCCAAGTGCTTCAGTCCATAAACTAGTGTCACCCTCTTGGAGCACAGAGCAACATGAACAGTAGATCTAGACAGGCAAAAGGAGAATGTCCCATTACAGTCCACCCCTTTTAACCTATAATATTTTGTCCTTCATTTGGTTTATCATGGTCCCAACTCAGAGAAAAACAGTCTCTTAAGCTACTGTATCTTTGTAGGTTGACTTGTAATTAAATTATACTCCCATCTGAAACAAGAAACTTCACTGCCACTGGTGCTCTTCATATAAGATACTGAGATAAAGGGGGGAAAGGCATAATTAACTTAAAATCACTGCTACAGTTTTTGCTATTCACAAAGCCAAAACTGATCATTATAACTATCTTCTTCCATCACCCATTCTGTTGCCTCTACCCTCTGTCAGTATCTTAGTGGCAGAGTTCTTTACCTAGTTTAGTAACATAAATCTTTTTTCCTAGATGATCTGAGTCCTTGGTGATCTTGTCTCTTCCGTGTTATTTTAGGGTACCACTGACTGGGCCTTTAGATATGAGAGAACTAGGAAGCACCCACATTGAATTGTCTGATTTCTACACCTATTTTTCCTTGCCCTTTTTATATAGCAGCAGCCAACTCCCCAGCAGCAGTTGGTGTCGGTGATCCTCGCCAGTAGAGCAATCCCTTTCTCTGCCTGTTCGTTCAGCAGCATGAGGAAAATGGCCAGGAGACAGTCTCAGCTTCAGATTTAACAAAATCAGGACTTTGCTCCATGGTAGAAGTATTTCTTCTTTGAGAACTAGAACCCCAAACCCACTAAGCCCAAGATTATGGGGATAGGAATTAGTCAGCTAAGTGTCTGACTCTTGATTTCAGCTCAGGCTGTGATCTCAGGGTCATGGGGTTGCACCCCATGTCAAGCTCCCTGTTCAGTGGGGAGTCAGCTTGAGATTTTTTCCCTCTCCCTCTGCCGCCCACCCATATGTGCACACACGCTTGTATGTGCGCTCACTTTCTCTCAAAAAAAAAAAACAAAAACTTTAAGAATATAATATAAATGGATTATTAGTTATGTAGTAGAAAGAGACGTTATTATTGCTCCACTACCCTTGGCTTCAATGCCAATATATTCTGGCCAGAGAGAAGACAGCACTGTTTATTCTCTGGTTTAAGGCGCATATTGCATCCTGTAGGACAGCATCCCAAACTTAGGGTGTTGTTGTCTGGCTGGCACCGTAACTGGGCCTTCAGTAAATCATTCTACTATTATTGAAATCCAGGGGCGCCTGGGTGGCTCAGTTGGTTAAGCAACTGCCTTCAGCTCAGGTCATGATCCCGGAGACCGGGGATGGAGCCCCACATCGGGCTCCCTGCTCAGCGGGAAGCCTGCTTCTCCCTCTCTCTCCCCCCCTGCTTGAGTTCCCTCTCTCACTGTGTTTCTCTCTGTCAAATAAATAAATAAAATCTTAAAAAAAAAAATCCACTTACTTCTGGATGATGGGCCATGTGCTAAGACTTGTGAGTTATGTATGTGAGCTTCTTGCTCTACTTCCTTCCCTGTAAAACTACTCCTTTGAAGGGCATTATTGTATAAAATTACCATGGTAATAAATACAGCATTCTCTTAGGTTGATGCATTTTTGTCTTTGAACTATTTATTTAGTCTTTTGAAAATGAATTGTTGCCCTCTTCATGATAGAAGGGGCCAAGTATATTGAATCTGCCCCCTAGTTGCAGGCTAGATCCTCTCCAGAGAATGATACCATATTAGGGGCTCAGTGTTGGTCCCAGCACTTGGTTGCATGGGTACAAAGCTGTGATAATAGGCATATCAGCCTTGATAAGCAGACACCCATATTATTGAGCCCACTCATAGCCTCCGTTCCTGTTTCCATGACCACTTTTGTATATGAATCCATTGAGCAGGCATTAATAAAATGGCTGATTGACATTCATAACATAGATCACCATGTCTGTCTGATTGAGAGGCTTCTTCACAGTGGATTCCCTTTGGTGAGCATTCACACAGAACACAAATATATTCATTCTTTGCCCATCATAGGAGGTCTGTCATAATTTTCTTCTAGAATCCTTATTTCTAGTCTTCCAAGTTTATTCTTTGAAGTACCTAACTAATCACATAACCCATTAGTTATTATCGATGAATCAGTATAGACATGTATCTTAGGCTCTGTTGCCTTCCATGAAAGTAGACAACCGGGTGTATACCTGAAGTTCTGCCTGCTTGGAGGGTTTGCCTTTACCGGTATGTTTCAGGTCACCTCAGAGTCAGGGTGGAAGTAAAAGATTTGTTTTTTGCTAGTGTCCACACACTGAGCAAATCCCATCTATAAATTAGTTTTGTACTTTTGCCTTCTCTGTTAACTGGTAAGAGGGAATTCCCATTAGGCCATGAATATTGGCTAATGGAGAGGGGATTAGTGGAGCAATAGGAAAAGGTATTATGGCATCCCATATCACTAGCACGTGGAATTTGTCTTCCATACTTGCTTTTATATGGAATGCTGGTTTGTATGTCCAATTTTATGATTTGATGGATCAAATAGCTTGTTCACAATGGTCAGCTTATAATACTTTAGTCTTTTGAAAATAAATTGTTGCCCTCTTCATGATAGAAGGGGCCAAGTATATTGAATCTGCCCCCTAGTTGCAGGCTAGATCCTCTCCAGAGAATGATACCATATTAGGGGCTCAGTGTTGGTCCCAGCACTTGGTTGCATGGGTACAAAGCTGTGATAATAGGCATATCAGCCTTGATAAGCAGACACCCATATTAGTCATTTGGTGCTCTCAGGTCAAGCGTTACGTTTCTATTAGTGCTCAAGAGCAAACCAGTGTCTGTTTTTCACTTAGAAAATTGTTGGCAAAAGAGAGTATAGACTTAGTCCACTGTAGTCCTCTTCTGGTGGCTTGCAAGAGCCTTAACACAGCATCCCTGACTCCTGCAGACACTTCTTACCATTAGTTGTCCTGGTTAATAAAGTCATGTACCAAGAGGACAGCTTACATTGCAACCTGGACCTCTGCAAAGCATTTTTTTAATTTTGAGTCTCACTCAAAGATAACAACCTACAGGTTACTAATGTTGGTCATTTTAGCATATTCAACTGTGGGATATATTGTCAGAAAAATGCAGGGCTCACCAAGTACTGTGTCTTTCTGAGGTGGTCACAGTTGGTTAGAGATAAAAGGGAAGTGAGAAAACAAGCCATTGACTATCTGAGAGAAGAGTGTCTCAGGCACAGGGAATAGCAAATGACAGAGGCCCTTTAATGAAGCAGGAACAGAGTCAGTCTGGGGTAGACAGGAAATAGGGGTGATGATAGAATGAAATGAGAGTGGAGAGAGAAAGGACCAGATGGAACCTTCTGACCCGTAGTAAGGACATGGAATTTATTCCCAGTGTAATAGGAAACCTCACTGGAACATTTTATGAATAATAACATATAAAGATCGCTCTGGGGATGCCTGGGTGGCTCAGTCTGTTAAGCTTCTGCCTTTGGCTCAGGTCATAATTTCAGGGTCCTGGGATCAAGTCCTGCATCGGACTCCTTGCTCAGCTGGAGCCTGCTTCTCCCCCTGCCTGCCACTCCCCCTTGTGCACGTTTGTGCTATCTTTCTCTCTATCTCTCTGACAAATGAATAAATAAAATATTGTTTTAAGTGCACTCTGTTTTACAGAGAAGAGGAGAAAGGTAAGTGAGAAGAAAAATGTTTTCAGAAGAGAATAATCAACTATGTTAGATAAATACAGAATAATTGACCTTTGGATTTGTCAAGATAGAGCTTATTGGGGATTCTGAGAAGTTGCAGTTTTGATGAAGTTAAGGAGATAAAAGCCTGCTTGCAGTGGGTTAAAAGGAGAAAAGACTTAATATTGGCTAGCATATTGAGTAACCTGGAGAAAAACTTAGATATGTGCATAAAGGTAAATGTACTGGCAGATTCATATCACCATTGTTTGAAATAACAAAATGTTAATGTTCATTGAGGAGAATGGCTAAATAAATTGTGGTATGTGTCACACTATAGTGGTGAACATGAATAGACTGCAGTTACATGCATGAATATGGATGACTTCTCCAAACATAATGCTAAGCAAAAAGAAAAGCAAATCATAGACTAGAATACATGTGATCTAATTCCATAAATGTATATAGTTCAAAAACATGCTCTGTTTGTCCATTAGGGCTGCCATAACAAAGTATCACAGACTGAGTGGCTTGAACTGCAATTTATTTTCTCACAGTTCTGTGCCCTAACTTTTGTCATCTGTGCTTTGCTTTCTTCTAGAAGTTTTCTAGTTTTAGGTTTTATGTTTAGGTTTATATTACATTTCTAGTTAATTTTTGTGTATAGCATAAGGAAGGAGGGTTAACTTGTGTTATTATTATATCCAGTTCTAACACTTTTTTGAAAAAAGACTGTCTATTCACCTTTGATTGTCTTGGCAACTTTGGGGACAGTTTTACATATATGGTTGGATTTATTTATGGACTCAGTCCTTTATATCTATTAATTCCATTAATCCATTATATCTATTAATTCCATTAATAGATATGCCCATCCTTATGCAATCCCACACTGCTTTGATTACTATAGCCTTTTAATAAAGCTTAAAATCTGGTAGTGTAACTTCTTCAGTTTTGTTCTTTTCCAAAATTGTTTAGACTCTTCTGTGCCTTTTTACATAAAGTTTAGAATCAATTTATCAATTTCTATGAAAAAGCTGCTGAGGTTTTGATTGGGGTTGCATTGAACCTATAGTGAAGTTTGGGAAGAATCCCATCTCAACAATACTAAATCTTCCTCTCCATAAGTGATGGCATATATTTCCATTTATTAGGTCTTCTTTAACTTCTTTTAGCAGTGTTTTGTAGTTTTAATTACAAACATATTACACATATTTTGTTGAGTTTGTTTTTAATTGTTTCTGGTGTAATTAAAAAATATTTTTAATTTTAGGCCCTAATTTTCATGGCTAGTATACCAAAATACAGTTGGGTTTTGTATATTCTAATAAAGTCATATACAAGTCCTAATAACTTTTTTGAGATACTTTAGAATTTTCTGTATACAGGATGGTATAGTCTGTAAGTGAAGACAGTTTGACTTTTTTCTTAATTGTATCTCTCATTTATTTTTCATGTATTATTGCATTGGATAGTAATACTGAATAGAGATTGTATAGTGTTGAATAGAAGTGGTAAGAGATGGCATCCTTGTTTTGCTCCCTTGTTCCTAGGAGAAAAGCACTCGGTGTTTAATCATTAAGTATGATGTTAGCTTTTGCCTTTTATAGGAGTAATCAATGTACATATAACTGGGATCCCTGCATGGCTCAGTTGGCTAAGTGCCTTCAGCTCAGGTCACGATCCCAGGGTCCTGGGAGCCTGCTTCTCCATGTTCAGCTGGGAGCCTGCTTCTCCCTCTGTCTGCTGATCCCCCCTGCTTGTGCTTTCTCTTTCCCTCTGACAAATAAATAAAATCTTTAAAAAAAATTTACATAGAACATAGTTGATACTTGGATTTAAATGTATATGTTTGTATTTGTTTTTATTAATCCCATCTTTTGTTTCTTTTTAATCCCTAATTTTATATTATCAGTTTATTTTTCCATTTTTCTCTATTAATTTATTTTTTATATAACCTTTTGTTATTTAATCATTACCTCATAGCAGCCTTTTTCAGTTGTGATTCTGTGAGAAATTAAGCCCTAATGTTCTTTCTTTAAAAAAAAAAAAAAAAAGATTTTATTTATTTATTTAACAGAAACACAGCTAGAGAGAGAACCACAAGCAGGAGGAGTGAGAGAGGGACAAGCAGGCTTCCCACCAAGCAGGAAGCCTGATGTGGGGATTGATTCAGGGTCTCTGGGACCATGACCTGAGCCGAAGGCAGTCGCTTAACCACCTAGGAGCCCCAAGCCCTAATGTTCTAAGGCATTCTTTGTAATTTATTAATTTTTCTCCTGTACACCTATTGTGGTACTAGCAGTGTACCATCTTTGGGGAGAATTTTTTAAAAATGGTCATTCAGATCATTTTGTTTTATTCCCTTGTGGAGCCCTGGTTGAAAAAGGCTGCCTAAGAAATTATAACATATATGTTTGATTCATTACAGTTTATCTTAATTTGTTATTTCTAGGACAATTTACAGATCTTACAATGTTTTGGTTCTATTTACCTCCCTCCTCTTGTGCTATCTTTGCCATGTATTTTAATTTTCTCTATATTGTAAACTCCATAAGACATTCATATTGCTTAAGTCAGTCAGTACACATGTAGATTTACCCATATACTTTACTTTTTCCAGTGCCCTTGCATCTGACAAAGGGAAGAAGCCTCCACTTAGAGGCATGAGATTTTTTCCTTTTGCCCTTGAAATTAATGTGTCATATTTTGAGCTCTGTAGACCACCTGCAGTCTGACCATAGTATGCCTTTTATAGTAAATACCACTTAACAGTGGGCTGATAGTCAAGAATTTCAGCGGAGCTGCCCCATTCCCTCTCATCTCAGTCATCTGGTATTGTTAAGCACTGGAATGGCCTCCTCAAAACTCAACTCAGAAGAGATTTCTGATCCCACCTCCTTAACATTTTCCTGGTTCACACACTTTACTAAGGAAATCTGGTTACTGAATATGGCTCTTCTTAAAATGGGATCATATTTTCATAACCACTTCCTTGTAATAATCAGGCCAAAGAGGTGGGAGATTATATAAACCTAGTTTTGCAAATTCAAGATTCTGTCCCTACCATTCCTGGACATTGATATTTCCTTCTTTCCCCTAATAGTAACCTCTGATCAGCCCAGTTGGTGGTCCTCCCAGTGACACCCAGTCTACCGCCACCGCTGCCTCCTCTCTCTTCTCCCCTCTCCCTCAAGTAGTCTCTCATAGTGCTTACCTTAATTATGTTAATAAACTGCTTGTGTATTTGTTTTAATTTAGTCAAGCTTTCATAATTACTGTGACAAGGTTTTAGTATTCTCAGATCTCCTGTGGTAAACAGTGGTAAACCCTTCAGTACATGGTTATTATGATCCATTACTTATTGATTCTTCGTAATTGCTCTTTCAGAGGATAATTTTTAGTGTTTTGGAGCACTCTCCTCTTGTGACAGCATTTTATAGGTAAATACTGATCTGTTTCACCTCAGACTTTCTTATGATATGAAGAATACATTCCATTTGGATTTTTTATTGTTCTAGATGGTGAGACTAAGACCAAGACTGGACAGGTGACTTCAGAGGAGGAAATTACCACAAGAATTGAACCATTGCCTGAAGAGTCTGGCAACCCCAGAGATAATGTTCTCCAGGATTCTGAATGCAGAGGATTCTGTGAATTTGGTGATAAATTAAATGAAAAAGAGCAAAATCTCTTTAAAAGAAGACAGCATAACTGTGATGAATGTGGGCAAAGCTTTGCTTGGAGTACAGGCCTTATTAGGCATCGAAGAACCCATTGGGAGAAACCCTATGAGTGTGATAAGTGTGGAAAGGCTTTTAGGGTGAGCTCAGCTCTCGTTTTGCATCAGAGAATTCATACTGGGGAGAAACCCTATCCTTGTACTTGGTGCATTAAAAGTTTCAGTCGGAGCTCAGACCTTATTAAACATCAAAGAGTCCACACTGGTGAGAAACCTTATAAATGTGATGACTGTGGGAAAGCCTTCAGTCAGAGTTCTGATCTCATTATCCATCAGAGAATCCATACAGGAGAAAAACCCTATCAGTGCAGTCATTGTAGTAAAAGCTTTAGCCAGCGCTCAGACCTGGTTAAGCATCAGAGAATTCATACTGGAGAGAAGCCTTATACATGTAACCAGTGTAACAAACATTTTAGTCAGAGTTCTGATGTTATAAAACATCAAAGAATCCACACTGGGGAGAAACCATATAAATGTGATGTGTGTGGAAAAGCCTTTAGTCAGAGCTCAGATCTTATTCTGCATCAGAGAATTCACACTGGGGAGAAACCCTATCCATGTAATCAGTGTAGCAAAAGTTTCAGTCAGAACTCAGACCTCATTAAACATCGAAGGATCCACACTGGAGAGAAACCTTATAAATGTAATGAATGTGGTAAAGCTTTTAATCAGAGCTCAGTCCTTATTCTGCATCAGAGAATTCACACTGGAGAGAAACCCTATCCATGTAATCAGTGTAGCAAAACCTTCAGTAGACTTTCAGATCTCATGAATCATCAGAGAATTCACACTGGAGAGAAACCTTACCCATGTAGCCAGTGCAGTAAAATGTTCAGTCGAAGATCAGACCTTGTTAAACATCATAGAATTCATACAGGTGAGAAACCCTATGAATGTGATGAGTGTGGGAAAACCTTTAGTCAGAGCTCAAATCTTATTCTCCATCAGAGAATCCACACTGGAGAGAAACCCTACCCATGCAGTGATTGTACCAAAAGTTTTAGTCGTCGTTCAGACCTTGTTAAACATCAAAGAATACACACTGGAGAGAAGCCGTATGCATGTAACCAGTGCAATAAAAGTTTCAGTCAAAGCTCAGACCTCACTAAACATCAGAGAGTGCACTCTGGGGAAAAGCCCTATCATTGTGATCATTGTGAGAAAGCCTTCAGCCAGAGTTCTGACCTTATTCTTCATCAGAGAATTCACACTGGAGAAAAACCATACCCATGCTTACAGTGCGGCAAAAGTTTCAGCCAGAACTCAGACCTTATCAAACACCAGAGAATCCACACTGGGGAAAAACCATATAAATGTCTTGAGTGTGGAAAGGCTTTTAGTCAGTGCTCTGCTCTTATCCTACATCAGAGGATCCACACTGGGGAAAAACCATATTCATGTGATCAGTGTGGCAAAAGCTTTAGTCGGCGTTCTGATCTCATTAACCATCAAAGAATCCACGATGGTGAAAAGCCGTATAAATGTGATGCCTGTGGGAAAGCCTTCAGCACGTGCACTGAACTTACTGAACACCAGGGAATCCACGCTGGGGAGAGACCCCACACATGTGTTCAGTGCAGCAGAAGCTTTAGCCAGCTCTCTGATCTTATTAATCATGAGACAGACCATTCTGGGGAAGACAGGCTAAGTGTGATGAATGTGGGAAAACCTTTAGAGTATCCACAGACTATTTCATACCAGAGACACTATACCAGAAAAAAATCTTAGGAATGCTATTGATGATTATGAAAAAGGTTTTAATCAGTGCTCATTAAAAAGAAACACTGGATAGAAAACATTAAGTTCTACAATGAAAGTTTAACTGAGAGTTCAGACACTACTAAACTTAAATTCTGAGTCCCATGAGTAATTAGGAAAATCTTCAATAGGAATAAAAGTGTTACTGAATGTCAGCAACAATGGAAAAATTTCTGTCTGTTATAATGGAAAACAAAACAAGCCTCTGGTCTTTTATTCAAATATAATCTACAAGGGGAGAGTTTTACATTAATGCAGAACATTATCAGATATTGTAAAGATCACTATGATAGGACGTGAAATCAGCTCAGCAGGAAATGTGTTAGTGTTATTATCTCAAACCTTTTGTGAGCCCTGATCATCTATTGCATATCAGAGAAGTTGCTTTAGAGAATGTAGGGAAAACTTAAATCTCTTTATATCTTAATTGGCATTCACTCATAATCGGCATGCCACTTACCACCTGACAACGGGGGAGTCCTACATTATGTTCATATTGGTTATCTGTCATTAAATTCCCTGTATGTGAACATGCTATGCTATTCTGGTATTAAACTTACTAACTACATAACTTCAGTGCCCCATTTTCTCAGAAAAAAAAATTTTTCTTTGGCCTAGTTTTGGTTTTCCTAAAAGAGCATGAGTTTCCAAGTTCAACAGCAAATATGGACTTTGCTTTCAGTAATGCAGCCCATAGACTACTGGTTTGATATCACTTCTCCAATATTACCATTTAATCACAGTTCCTTAAATATGTGAAACAATTTTTTAAATTTAATATGTCAGAGTGTGAAGATTTCTCTAGCACAGTGTCACCTAAAGATGAAACAAAAAGAGCTAAAGTAATGCCTATATGACTAATTTGTACAGCATATTCTGTCTCAAAATAAAAAGACATTTTTTTTTCAAGTGGAAACATTTATCAGACTTTGTTGATTTCTGATATATACATAGGCTTCTATATGCAAAGTTTTCATCTAAAAATAGAAACTTTTTTAGAAATAAAAATTTCAAATTGTTTATCTAATATTAACCATTTGTTAAGATTCCACTACTAAACACTGGATACTCCCCATAATCATCCAGTTAATATATCACTTTAGCACTGTTATTTTTATTTACAAGGTGCAAGGCTTTTTTTTTTTTTTAGGTTTTGTAGTATACATAGAATGTACAAGGTGTATGTGATAAAGTCTGATGTAAACAGAAAACACATGGCTCAGTACAATCATACAGGTAGACAAGATGCTTATAAGAGCTCAGGGGAAGTAGGATTCAATTCTAATTAGAAAGAAAAAGTTTGGGGGTGCCTGGGTGGCTCAGTTGTTTAAGCGACTGCCTTCGGCTCAGGTCATGAACCTGGAGACCTGGGATCAAGTCCCATATTGGGCTCCCTGCTCCGCAAAGAGCCTGCTTCTCCCTCTCTCACTCCCCCTGCTTGTGTTCCCTCTCTGGCTGTGTTTCTCTCTGTCACATAAAATCTTTAGAAAAAAAAAAAGTTTGGGGAGCTCCTGAGTTTTGAGTTTTGAAGGGTGGAATTAGAAGCATAGAGGCAAGAAGGGGGTAGTCAATAAAGACACAGAAGCAATGAAGTATAAGAAATGATGTGGAGTATGTGCTTAGTTATTAATTCATTCAATACACATTCAGTGTCAGGCACTACTGAGCATTGCTCAAGGGGAGAGAAGGGGTTCCTACCCTTACGCTCAAGTGTTTCTGCAAATAATGACTAAAACATGTACTTAAGATCTTGAGTAAGAATAAGGAGGAACTCAAAATGAAGTAGGAGAGAAAACTGTTGAGTACGATCAACTTTCTGACATTTAGTATAAAATATAAAAGTACTA
This sequence comes from Spilogale gracilis, assembly GCA_004023965.1. Taxonomy (NCBI): domain Eukaryota; kingdom Metazoa; phylum Chordata; class Mammalia; order Carnivora; family Mephitidae; genus Spilogale; species Spilogale gracilis. The sequence goes on along the minus strand of PITA01002291.1, from coordinate 125,502 downwards.
GTTAGGATAGGATTGAGTTTCATATTTCTGCATTTTGTTTTCAAGATAGTGGAAAGCCATTGAGGTCTTTGAACCAAGGAATGACATAATCATCTTACTGCCTTCAAAAAGTAAAACTAAACGGGGAAGGAGCAGAAAGAAAAACTGTTTGGAAGTCTGGAAATAAAAACATGAGGGTCACAAGTAGAAAAGCTAAAAGGTATCAACATGACAATAAGTTGACCAAAAAAAAGTATAATTAGCATCTGTCCTTTGGGTAACTTAAAAAATGAAGAAATAGGATGATGAAATTTATATCAAGTTTACCCCTGTCTCCTGAGGATAAATTTTAAGAGCCAACTACTTACTACACACTTCTACCTAGTGTCATGAACTTAACACTCACCCCGTATCTTCCTCCTGAATTCTCAATCCTGGTGAATTGCACTGGTAAACATCTTGCTATACAGATGAAATCACTGGGAGCCGTCCTGCACTCTCCATTTTCCCCAGTTTTCTAAATCCACTTGCTCACTAGGTTTTAGCAATGAGTCACAAAAGTAACACTATGTAAATAAATATAATTTTTAAAAGCCTAACAATATCAAGTGTTGAGAAGGAACATGGTAGATCAGTAACTGTATTACATCAGTAATTATATTACATGTAAGTGGACTATAAGACAAAAATTCTTGCATTTCTTACAGTGTATATGGTACTTGCTGGAGCAAGACACACTGTAATGGCAAGGACCCAGGGAATTTGAAATTAAAGTATGGGAAAAGATACTCCATTAAAACACTAACCAAAGGGGCGCCTGGGTGGCTCAGTTGGTTAAGCGACTGCCTTCGGCTCAGGTCATGATCCCGGAGACCCAGGATCAAGTCCCATATCGGGGTCCCTGCTCGGCGGGAAGCCTGCTTCTCCCTCTCTCACTCCCCCTGCTTGTGTTCCCTCTCTGGCTGTGTTTCTCTCTGTTAAATAAATAAAATCTTAAAAAAAAAAGAAAACTAACCAAAGGAAAGCTGTTAGCTATACCAATATTAGACAAGAAATAGACCTTAAAGCCAAAGGCTTACTAGAAATAAAAGGGGACATTTCTATTGATAAAAGAGTTAATTTACCAAGAAAATATAAATATTCTGAAGTGTGCACAGCTAATAATTTTGCTTCAAAATATATAAAAGCTGAAATTGACAACAAAACTAAAACCGACTATACTAGTGGAAGACCTTCCCAGAGCTCTCTCAGTAAACAAGCAGAAAAAAATGTTTAAGAATATAGTACATGTTAGGTACTAGTACATGCACATGTTAACATACAGGATATGTTAACAAAATGACCTAATTGACATAGAAAACAGTGCAACCAACACTGACAGAAAACTCCTTTTGGTTGTACAAAGAGCATTTACCAAAGCTGTGTGCTGGTTTGTAAGGCAAGCCTCAGCAAATTTCATCAGACTGAAATAATTTAGGGTAGTGCTGTCCAATAGAACCTAATGGGTTCTTGTCAGTATTGTTCAATACAGTAATCACATCACTAATACAGTAGTCACTAGCCACATGTGGCTATGAGCCCTTAAAATGTGGCTAATGTGACTGATGAACATTTTATTTAATTCTAATTCATTTAAATAGCCATATCTGGTTAGTGGCTACCACATTGGACAAAAAGACTCCCAAATGTTTAGAAATTAAGACAATTTAAATCACCTATAGGTAAAAGAAGGAAGTATAGTGGAAATTTGAAAGGTATTTTTGTCTTGATAACAGTGAAAATTATAGGAAAGAACTAAAGTCCTGATTAAAGAGAAATTTATAGCATTCAGTGCATGTATTAGGAAAGAAAGGCTACTACAAATCACTGATTTAAATCCATTGCAAGAAGTTAGAAAAGGAATAGTAAGGAAATCTAAAGAGAGAATGTAGAGAGAGGGTCATACAGAGGATCATCCATTGTAGCTTAAAGGGAAATTTTCCCAATGTCCAGAATATCTGATGTCCTGCAAATGAAGGAAGAGAGTGTTTGCAAATTCCTTGCGGCAGGAACCCACTGAGGTGGTCCCCTTTCTTCTATTATGCTTTAACTACAATTACTCCCATCTGTTCGTTGTTTGGTTTTTTTTTCTTTAAAATCTCAGACATTGTTTTTGTCTTTAGAAGTTTAGTTTGGTTGCTTTTTTTATACCTTTCATGTCTCTACCAAAGGTGTTCAGTGTTTCCAGTAGCTTCTTGATCATGCGGAATGTAGTTAAAATTGTCTTAGTCGGGGCGCCTGGGTGGCTCAGTTGGTTAGGCAACTGCTTTCGGCTCAGGTCATGATCTTGGAGACCCGGGATCGAGTCCCATATCGGGCTCCCTGCTCGGCGGGAAGCCTGCTTCTCCCTCTCTCAGTCCCTCTGCTTGTGTTCCCTCTCTAGCTGTGTTTCACTCTGTCAAATAAATAAATAAAATCTTTAAAAAAAAAAAAATTGTCTTAGTGTGCTTGTCTATTAAATCTTTGTCATTTCTGGGCCAATTAAATGATTTTTTCTTTTTATGGGTTGTATTTTCCTGCTTCTTTGCATGATTTATTGTTTTTGATTGGGTGCCAGACATTACGCATTGTGCCTTAGTGGGTGCTGGATATTTTTCATATATTCTTGAGTTTTGTTCTGGGATGTATTTACATTATTTGGATACAGTGTTATCCTCTCAGGTCTTGCTCTTTAGTATCTTTTACGGAATATGAGTCTAGGGTTTGTTTTAATCCGCTAATGAGGTAGGACCCTTCCTCTACTATCCAAACCCAGAGTTTCTCCGCCTCAGCAACGTTGATATTTAGGGCTGGATAATTCGTTATGCACTGTGGGATACCTAGCAGCATCTCTGGTCTCTAATCACAAGATACCAGTAGAACTTATCTTCTCCAGTTGTAAGGATCAGAAAAAATCTCCAGATGTTACCAAATGTCGGGGGCGGGCAGTAGTGGCAGGCAAAATTGCACCTGAGAACCAATGTTCTGACACTCTGTGAATTATGAGGTTTTCTACTCAGGTACCCTTGGTGACCTCCGGTGATTTTCCTCTCTCATCCTCATGGATGTTTCTTTCCCTACCTCAGGTAGTCTCCCTATACACATGTACTCATCAGTAGTCGACTGGAGGGGGCCCCTCTGCAGATCTCGTGTTCTCTGTCTAGTTCTTTCCTGATACATTGCCCTGAAAAAGCTAGCCACCATGGCCTCCCAGGACCTGTTGCTCCATCTTCTCAACTTAGGGAGCGTGCCAGGCTCCGCTCGAATTCTCCTTTCCTGTGCTGTGGCCTAGAAACTCTCTCCAGTTAGTCAACCGAGAACACCCAAGTTTGCTTCACTTGTTTCCCATCTCTCAGAGATCCCATCTCTCTGACCCTTCATGGTATATATTTTACATTTGTTCAGGCAGGTTAGATCTGGTTATCGTGGCCCAGTGGATTTCGTGTGTTCATGGTTTAAAAACAAAACAAATTTGCATCATAATCAAAAAAATCCAGGAGAGGAAAATTGATAATGCAAGGTGGAAAGTGTTGGGAACATCCCTTTGAGTGTGCAGACAGCTTAGAGCCAGTGGAGGACCAGGCAGAAGCACAGATGATCCCAAGAGGAAGGAAGGCATTAACAGACCAAGATAGGGACACTTTACTCTTTTCTTTTTTCCCCTGTTGTAAATATCAGTATAATAGGTATAGATGGGGATAGGTACAGAGAGAACATTTATATAGGTATATAGAGAATAATTAAAATGTTAACAGGATGTTACTAGAATTATAGGCCCATGGGTCACTTTGGGGGTGATTTTCACTTCTAAACTCTATTATTACCTTTATAAAATAAATATGCAAAGAAGCATTTTTAAGAATTTACATAGGGAGCTGGATACTTTGTTCTTTTCTCAGCACCTAATCATGCTTCTTTGCCCAAAAATGGTTTCCCATCTCATTCAAAGTAAAAGTCATAGCCCCATCAATGGCTAACCAGGTCTTCCATGATCTGGTACCTTTCTCCCCTTCCCATTTTTTCCACTGGCTTCACTCACTATTTTACCTGTTTATTCTGCTTCAGTGACTCTGCCTCCTTGCTCTTTCTTGAACAAATCAGCCATTGCTCCCACATCAAGCTCTGCATTTGCTATTCCCATGCATGGAATGTCTTTCCTGCAGTCTCATGGCTTGCTTTCTTATACTTATTCCCATCTTTCCTCAAATTTCCCTTTTTCCCCAATTTATTTTCTCCATACTGTTCATCATGACATACAACATGCTTTTCCTTTTTCTGCTGTCGTGTGTAGTTTCCACACACAGAAGCCATAGACATAAACTCAAAATTTTGAACGTTAGCAACTTCAAATCTACATATCTGATAATTAGGGCCCCAGAGAACCATGTTTGGGGAGGGGAGGGTAAAATGATGGCCATGGGGAGGGGCTCAAGGATCACACAGAGAGGGGGCTTGAGGGGAATAGTCCAAGAGCAATGGCTGGAGGTGGATACAGCATAGACTTGGCAGCATAATCCCCAGTCTTGAGTCCTAGATTAATGAATCTGTATGAAGGATGAAAGAGAAATGCCAGACATAATTGTGCAAAAAGCTTTTCTTCCACAGATGTTCCCAACACCCGTTTCGTTATTGTTGGAATGTAAAATGTTATGTGTGTGGTGCAGAGTAACAAGTGGCAGAAGTTGAAAGAGGCCAAATCATGGAAGGCCATGCTAATTTTATTAACTTATATAGTGCATGAAGTGTTAATTCTAGAGTTTAGAATTACAAAGCTTGTCTACAAATCATTAATAAAATACAAATAACATATTAAATCAGGACAGAAACCCAATTCAGTTATTTTGAACAAGAAAGGGACTTTATTGGCTCACAAAACTTTAAAGTTCAGAGGTAGGGCAGGCTTTAGGCACAGCTGGATCTAGGGCCTCCAGAAAAATGACATTAGAACTGAGTTCTCATTTCTTTCTGCTAGCCTCTGAGTTTCTCCTGATTCTCTCCACATGGTGTAAATTCAGGCTTACACAGTCCTTAGTTCGTGGAATCTCTGTAGAGTCTTCTTTCCAATCGTTCCAGCTCTCTTTTAGCCTGGCTTGAATTACATGCCCACTCTTTTAATCACTGTGGCTAAGAAGCTGCAGGACTCAGGGAGGCCAGACCGGGTCACCTACTCATCTAAGCCACAGGGAATGTGTTCCCCACAATAAATAAGGATTCTGTTACCAGATGATGCAGAAAGAGATACTGAACAACAAAAAACCCAACACCCAACAACATAGATCCACACATAACCCAACAGAAAAGCTATTACAATAAAGGACATGAACAAACAATCCATGATGAAAGTGGCCAATAAACATATGAGAATAACCTTAATCTCACCATTAATCGGGGAAATACAAGATGATTTTTTCCCCCATCAGATACCAAGTGTAGGTAAGGCTATGTGGGAAAATAAGCACTTTCCATACATAGGATAAAAATACAAAGTTATGAAGACCTTTGGGAAGGCAGAGATGGGTCTATCAGAAAGCACATCCTTGGACCCAACTATCCACCTCATACAACTCCATCCTAAAGAAATTCACACATGTGCACAAAAATATATGAAAAAGATGTTTACTTTGGCAGTGTAATAGCAAGAGAAAAAGGGAATAGTTGAATAATGGGATTTTCATTGTATTGCATCCTAATCAACCATTAAAGAAATTTAAAGACCTCAGGATTTTTGAGACTAAAGGAAAAACAAAAAAAAGCAGGCTGAACAATACATATCTATGATTGTATTTATGTAAAAGTAGCATTTAAGCATATGTATATTCATATAGATATGTATGGAAAGGCAACTAGATGGATGTATGCAAACTGGATGGTGGAATGTGACTGGAAGTACTGGAGAAAAGGGTCTCTTTGTTCTTATACTTGTGTATTATTTCAGTTTTTTTTTTTTTTTATTTCAGTTTTGTTTAATGAGATGGCAATCATTTATATTTTCATAACTAAAAAAAAAAATGGGCAAACAACTCACAACAGGAAATGCAAATGGCCAATAGACATAAAAAGATGTTCCTTCTTACTAATAAAAAAGACTCATTTCACCTCCCAGGGTGGTAAAAATATTTCAGGACTCAGGGTTGGTGGAAGTGGAGGCAAACAGGCAGTCTACTGATGGAGCTGTAAATTGGTACCATCTTTAGGTAATAGTTCTCAAAACGTTAAATATGCACATTCTGACCCAATAAATCTATTTCTTGCTATTTATCCTACAGAAATATCCACACAGGCTGCAAAACAGATGGATAAGAATGGTTAACTATGCCTTTATCTATAATAAAAATTGGAAAGAACTTCTTTTCCATCAATAAGGAGTTAAATAAATTACAGTATACTCATGCAATGGAGTAGTGTGCAGCCATAAAGAACAACGTCTACATCAAGTGAGAGGGAAGGGAGGCAAGTTTCAGTGCAGTACATGGGAAAATGGGGCTATGTACCTACCTCCTATGGTTGCTTTGAGGACTAAGATCAAGCCGTGGTAATGCGCTTCCAACAGTGCCCGTGTGCAGCAACCACAGTCAACTAGTAACCCGTGTGGCTTACATATGTGTACCCCTAAGTCTGGAGGGATAGCAAGCCAAGTAATTATCACTTCTGGGTAAGAGTGTGAAGAGGGGAATGTCCTTTTTCCATTTAGTATTTCTGTACTAACATTTATCAAGGTTTAACAGCCATCACTCACTACACTGTGAAAAAATAGATCTCCGTTAAGTTCACAGTACTAGATTTGAGTTTTAGCTCTAATTGGTCACATGCAAGTCACACAATCTCAGAATCTTTCTTTCCTTGTCTACAAATCTAAGTGAGATAGGTAGAGTGACTAATCCAGTGCCTGGCATGCAGATTATTTCAAGACATACGGCCCTCCCTTCAATTTATAGAACTGTGATACACACATCGCTAAATTAAATTTTGGAAGCTTAACCTCCAAGAAAACCAGAAGAAACTTTAGCAGTAATGAATACTCAGTAACTATTGGGCAGTTATCAGCAGTCTGTGTGCCATTAACAATGACTGCTCTTTTACTAACCAAACAGTTGGCACTGCTTGGCAATGGACAGCTCACCACTTCATCAGAGGCGGGCAGCCCCCAGAATTGCTAACTATGATTATTTGTGTGGGTATAACTTAACGCCTGGATGAAGTAAGAAATCACTGAAGAATTACTTTAAATCAGTGTGTCTGGTGTGGACTTGGCCTAACCAGAGATGGGGAGTACACAGACTACCATTTCTTTTCCATATACCCTAATCCAGTCTTTTGGGTCCAGCCCATTTTCTCCCCCAGAGCCTTGCCTTAGTCTCTGAATCCTTTCTGACAACACACAGGTATCAGAGCTGACAGGACAAACTCGTACCTGCCAAGTCTAACAGCACTTTGTTTAAGCTCTGACATTACAGCAAACCTCTTTGGCATTTGTGACAAATGTACCCACACCAAACTTCTTTGTCTACAGGAAAGGTGTAAGATCTAAAAAAAAAGGGGGGGAGGTGAAATTCTAGCTACCGAGAGGCTGCTCACTTCTTACCTACTCTGATACAAGAATTCTGTCATCTCAGCAGAAGTATTAAAAATATGCCACCTCAAAACCTACTTGGAAAGAAGCCAGTGATAAATAAATAAATCAACTCAAGATCGTTTTATCTTAGAGTGGAGGAGTTTATAGCTTTATTGGACATTGACTTGTTTCCTCTCAGCCACAAATAGAAAAAGACTCCAACAAAAGTCCCTACATTTTCTTGTATAACTTAAAATACATTATATCATTACTACATATTTATACTTCAATAAATCTTAATCTATAAAGCACATTTCTTATAATTAATTGTTATCAGAAAATCTATAAACAAGCTCCATTCTGCCTCACTTTTCCACCAGCTGGCCTTGCATTTATTACTATGCTTAACAGGCTCATGCAAATCTCACCTTCCATTTTTAACTTTGATCCAAGCACCAGATGTAACCAAAATCTCTGGAACTATGAAATCTTTTTACTCACATGGGTCATTTTCCACACAATTAATGCCCACTATAAAAAAGTCTTTTCTCATATTCTCTATTTTAACTTCCAGAGTTTTCCACTAAACAGTAATACCACAGTACTTGGGATTCTCAGCCAAGGAGTATATAATCCTATTACTACAATGTATTACTTTTTATACATTTTTTAAAATGTGTTAAGACTTAAAATTTAAAAAAAAATAGTTCAATCAATTCTGATAGTTAATAAACTAGTTGTTAATAACCTATTTTTAAATAGAACAATCCATTCAACTTAACATGTAAGTACAACCTCGATGCTATTAGAGATTTGATTAGTTCTTTTAAAAGACCCACAAATCTGCAAACTGTGTTAAGAGTATCTTGGACTCACCTCTGAAGATTGCTGGAGAGCTGACTAGCTCTCTGAGCTGAGTCTTCCTTTCCCCCCAATACAACACCCTGGTAAGAGAACTATGGCTCTGGGAATCTCAGAGATGACGTCCCCCAGGACTGCTTAGACAGAGGGAAGAAGCTAATTCACATGAAACAGCTTTAGACCAAATCCCCAATGATTTACAGTGGAAGAAATATCTACCTACCTATGGTAGGGTTACAGTACCTAGCACAGTGCCTTGTCGGTAGAAAATGTTTAATAATAAATGCATGGCTGTTTGGTAGCCTGGTGTGCAACCCTTCTGTACCAAAAGAATAAACAGCAAACCTGATACTTGTTGCCCACCTGTCATGGATTTTTATGTCCTTAACAAAGGCAAAGTAATAAATTAGATCTTCAAGTCTCTTCTGTTTTCTAAAAGCCAAGACAGACCATTACCCTCATGCTTACATTTGCCCTTCAACACTGCCATTCACTACAAATTCTTCCCTAGTGTTAGAACGTCTACTCTCATAGTTTTACGAGTGTTTATCGTTCACACTTTCTACCGGTAACACAGAACATTATTCTCATTAGCGGATGCCCTCAAATTAGACAGGATAAGCAGTGTTTCAGTTTCCCTGAAGGCAGATAACTACATTGAGATAAATTCTTGAGATACTTCAATTCTTGGATCAAAGTATTTATCTTGCCCAATCTAAGTGTCCCATTCACTTTTTGATGTCTTATCACCATCACTTCTTATCTGAGTTTTAAGGCTCATTTTACTTTGAGGCTTTTGGTCATCCTTTATCTTCTATTTTCTGAAATGCATATTCAAATTAGGTAAAAGGAAGCAGGAGGGTAAATTTTTAAAAAATGGTTTCAGTTTTCAGATTTTGTAATTCCTACGTTGCCTCTTAATGTAGAAGGGAATGTATCCTTGCAAAGAACATTTCAATGATCAACACAGAAATAATGTCTGTCTAAAAAGGAAACTTCTAAGGGACAAAGAATCAGGTAGTTCATCATTTGGAAAAATAATAAGAATATAAACATCACATGGAAGATTTAGGCATTAACACCTGAATTAAGTTGAAAATTTCAATATCTAGGCAGATATGACATCATTTCTTTCAAGATAAAATAATGGTGGGTGAAGATTTTCTACATTTCCCAGTGGATTTTCTAACAGTCTATATAGGGAAATAAAACTATTATTTATCATTTCATGTTTTTAATTTTGTCTTCATTTCTGAAGAAAAAGACCTGAGTGCTGATTTTTTTTTGTAATTTCTTACACTTTCACAACATTCAGAAGTTTTTCTGCATTGTGTCTTCGCTGATGTCTAAAAAGATTTGAGCTTTGACTATAAGATTTCCCACACTGTACGCATTCATAAGGTTTCTCCCCAGTATGGATTCTCTGATGATTAATGAGCCCAGAATTCTGGCTAAAGGCTTTTCCACATTCAAGACATTTGTAAGGTTTTTCTCCAGTATGGACTCTCTGATGCTGCACAAGGATAGAACTTCTGCTGAATGCTTTCCCACATTCAACACATCCGTAGGGTTTCTCCCCACTGTGGATTCTTTGATGAAGAATGAGGGCTGAGCCCTGACTGAAGTGTTTTCCACATTCATCACATATATGTTGTTTCTTTCGAGAGGGATTTCTCTTTCTTTCAAATCTGCCCTTGGGGAAACAGGCTTCTCCATACTTAAAAATTTGAGGAACACCTATATTGAGAGTGCCAGGAACTTCCTGAGATTCTGCTGCTGAAGGAATCTCCTGCTTTGGAGCTAATGCTCCATTTTCAGTCCTACCGTCATCGTCTGAAATAAAGACAAAATGTAAATATCACTCGTTTCCTATTCTAGAAGGAGAGAGACCTGAAAAAAACTTAGTAAAACTGAACTAAAAGTAAACAGCTTGCATACATCTACAAACAGCACTCTGCAAACCGGTGGGAAGGTGGCCTACCGCAAAAACGAAAAAACTGAAATGACTGATTATGAAGCCAAGGGAGGTAATGGCATGCTAACATTATGAGGAATTCAAAGGTTATCTATGAATAAAAGTGGTAACATAAGCAAGTAGGCTACAAAATACTACTCAGAAAAGAAAGAGCAGAATGATGGCAAACTCTAAGACTAAAGAATTTGTTAAACAAAGTGATGCAAGCTAGGTCTGGCTGACACTTCCTGAGAAATATAAAATTGGCCATTAAAAAATCATTACAATACTCTTTTGCTCTGAGGAAGGGAGAAATTCTATCAAAATATAATGGTGTATGTAACAAGCAATCTGTCAGAAAAATGACTATTTTCAAAATGAGCAAGACCAGGTAGATCATGGCCAATACCACACTAAAAGCAGAACCCAGAAGATGTCCTAATAAGAAACTGAAGATAAACTGAGGTTATTTTCTGTTAGCTCAGGACATGACCCTATATATTCAACAGGCTTTTGGTAAGTGAAAGTTTCCCTGTAAGTGAAGGTTGCCCTACTTGTATTTGCCATGGTACTTAGAGGAGTTATTATTTCTAAGCCTCAGTTACATGAGTCCAATGAAACAAAAGCCTGAATTAATTACCAACATGAGGTACCATTACATTCCTGTAGGAAGCAGTATGAGCAAGTCTCATTTAAGGCTTTCCTGAAACCTCAAGCCTTGAAGAGTATAGTTACTAGAGGGTGAGCAGCAGCAGTCAAAAAGTGGTAAACAGGGGCGCCTGGGTGGCTCAGTTGGTTAAGCGACTGCCTTCGGCTCAGGTCATGATCCCGGAGACCCGGGATCGAGTCCCACATCAGGCTGACTGCTCAGCGGGAAGCCTGCTTCTCCCTCTCTCGCTCCCCCTGCTTGTGTTCCCTCTCTGGCTGTGTTTCTCTCTGTCAAATAAATAAAATCTTTAAAAAAAAAAAAAAAGAAAAGTGGTAAACAGTGAGCAAGTCTACAATGATTATGAAAAGGATAAAGTCAAGAGAGAAGACTAACAACCAGAGACTGAAGGGTGCAGGGGATCAGTGAGGCCTGGAGACACGAACAACAGAGAAGCTAGTGTTAAAGTTATGTGGGACAAATGGCACAGAAAGAAAGAAGTTCCCCAGTGTGGTAGAGACTAGACCCCTAAAATGAGGCTATTTACAAATAAGGGAAAAATTATTCTAAAATTCAGAAATTCTTTACCCAAGAAAATGTCACCTCCAATGGCCAAGGATAGTGGGTCTCGAGCTTCACTCCAGAGAAGACTGTCCCATGAAAACATGTAAAACTACGGGCTCTCAGCAGACCTCAGCTCCACCCCACCAGTTCTGGTTCCCTAGCACTGTCCCCTCAGATGGGAAGAAAACCTGATGAAACCCCATCTTAGCATTATCTACAGCTACCTCAAGGTAAGATTCCCAAAGTAGTCTCAAACAAATATGAACATGAGCCCAACAGGTTTAGGAATATACTGGGTTCTATCAGATATACTAAGTCTGCGGTGTCAACTGCCAATATACCGGGAAAAACTCGTTTAAATGGCTTATTATAATCATGAGTGTTTTATTTTTCTGTACTTAAAAAGCATTATTTTAACTATAGAACCTGTTTTTGCATAAATACGTGGAAAATGTTAAGAGTTTTATCTAAGTATCATTTCTACAAAAGGTGCTTCTTAGGAAAAAAAAGACTCTAGGTAGAATGTTGAAGAAAAAAAAATAATCAAAAATTTCGAAAGACTTCGGTGGTCAGCAACAAAAAGAATGGATCTAAAGAGGCTTCAGGTAAGCTTATTATGCCAAGAGGATGAGGCAGGAGACTGAAAGGATATGAAACAGATGACAGAGAATGCTGCATGCAAAAGAAATGACTTGGGGCACCTGGGTGGCTCAGCTGGTTAAGTGTCTGCCTTCGGCTCAGGTCACGATCCCAGGGTCCCGGGATCAAGTCCTGCATCTGGCTCCCTGCTCAGTGGGGAGCCTGTTTCTCCCTGTCCTCCCTGCTCATGATCTCTGTCACACCCTCTCTCTCAAATAAGTAAAATCTTAAAAATAAATAAATAAATAAATAAGGGACCCTAATCTACAAGTGGGTGTTGGCTTAAAGTAAGGCAAATGCCAGCCTGAAACGGGCAGGTCTTCAAGAGGTAAAGGGAAGAAAAGGTGATGATGTTAATGTCTAAGAATAAAAGACCTGAGGTCTGCAAACCGTTGTTAAGAATCAAGATCCTATAGTGTGTCTCTATCTACAAAATCAGGTTAAGGTGATTATTCCCTACCCTCTACGGAACAAGCAAGGAGTTCTAGACAAAAGGCCCACAATGTCTTTCACTCTCTAGTCCACTTGGAGTTTGGGTCCTCACCACAGTGCCTTAGGGAATGGAGCTCCCAGGATGCCCACTTGAGCTGGTTCTCCACAGCATCAAGCTCAGAATTTGGTAATCCCTGAGCCTCTTCTTGAGAAACTATCTCCTCTACCAGAACTTCCCGTTTTCGTCGACGGAGAGAAACCTGGAAAAAATGAAATTTGGTCAGGTGAGAAGAAATCTGGTAAGATTCAGAACTAAAAATACACAAGAGAAATCCTAACAACATACATACTGCAGGGGCCTGTACCAAGGGGGGAACAGTGGGGGGTGGGGAGGCACAGGGCACAGATAAACATAATTCTAATTTAGCTGGGCAGAAATAACTCAGGAGCTTTGCCTGCTGCTATGCCAGTACTTCTGACCCAGGAGAGTGACACATGCAGACTCACCGGCTGTCCAGGGTCATCGAGCTCACTCTCTAAATCCTCCAGCACTGTCACTGCCTCCTCTCCATTCTCTGGATGATGTTCTCGAACCCAAGTCTGCAGTTCCTTGGGTAGGATGGCAACAAACTGCTCCAGCACTACCAGCTCCAAAATTTGTTCTTTTGTGTGTGTCTCCGGCCTGAGCCACAGACGGCAAAGTTCTCGAAGCTGGCTCACAGCTTCACGAGGCCCAGGTGAATCCTGGTATCCAAACTGCCTGAATCGCTGTCGGAAAACCTCTGGATCGGGAAGATGGTTCCAGGGGACGCTTGACCCCTCCTCACCATCAGGATCTTCCTCCAACTTCACTCTCAGAATTTTTTCCTCTTCATCTGGAGTTGGGATTATAAGTATTGAATCTTCTTCCACGGACTGTGCAGACATCCTGATTTATACTACTTCAAGAAAAGTCAATCAAGGCAGGATACAGGCCTCAGGGAAATACCCTATTTTCTTCACAGGCACTCCTGAGGGACAAGAAATTAAAGCAAACATACATAACCAAATATCTGAAGAATTTGAACATACACCAACAAAGGAAGTAAAAGATACTTGTTCTTTGCCGGATTAAAAATTCCAATCAATAACCTACAGCTAGTTGGCAAACTACATCTCACAGCCAAATCTGGCTTGCTGCCCATTTTTGTACAATGCTTGCACTAATAGTTTTCATTTTTACATAGTGGCAAAAAACCGCAAGAATACTTCGTGACATCTGAAAATGGTAAGAAATAAAAATGTCTAAGTCCATAAGTAACTTTATTTGTTCACAGTTCATGCTACAATGGCAGAGTTGAGTAGTTTCAACAGACACAATATGGTCTGAAAAACCTAATACTTACTATCCGGCCCTTTAGAAAAAAGTTGGCCAATACATGACCTACTAAGTCAACAAACCTTATTTCAATAATCAAGACAGTCCAAGTAAGAACTTGTCCAAATCAGTGTTTTCTAAATGCATCTGACCCTGGAACACATTACTTGCAACTCAGGGCTGGTGGTCCCTGATCCAAGTAGGTCAATTCAAGAGCAGGGACTGCTTTTCTGCTATCTGTTTAAAAATTATTTAACAAAATGCTTTTTAGGAGTTAAAAAAAGATCTCTTAAATATTTAAGAACTCCCTGGGCTTAAAATATATGTGAAAAAAATATCCACTTGCTCAGTAACAGATTAATACTGGAGAAAAAAACAAAAACCCTAACCACTAGATGCCATGCAATGCAAATACTATTTAGTCACCCAACACACCATAACTGCATTTTAATTAATCTATAATGACTGGCACTGATCGCGGCAAATTCAATGAAGAGAAAGACTAGCATAACACCTTAACTTCTTGCAGAGGCCCAGAATCATCATCTCACACTGGATGACTCATAGTTTTCCCAGCTTCTACCTTCAGGGAAACCTTGTGCTATTTCTGATCCCTTCCTTGTATTTGCACAGTCATGCCCATAACATTGTTTACAACACATACTAGGAATGAGCCATGCAGCTACTCAGCCTATCTATTTAGGGCCCAGAATCTGAAAATCAAAGATTTCACAAAATTTCCTGTAACCCTAACAAGACTAATTATCAGAAGAGACCTTATCAGCCAAGTAACGCAGACAGATTTAATTACTCGAGTGTGGCGGTCTTTTAAACAGGGTTTAGCCAACAAATTCTTTGGTTCCTATTTCAAAACTCTACCTATCAAAGGCTAAATCATTCTATGGAAAAGAAATCTCTTTTTTTATGTTCTCTTACGGCATTCTGCTCGTGGGCCGTCAAGGAGGTGAAAGGAGGATTGGACCGCGGTCGCTACAGTGCTCGGTCCCAGAAGATCACGCCTCACTTCCGCGGAGTCCTAGGGCAAGCCCCGCCCGCCCCGGCGTCCTCCAGACCCTCTTCCCCGCACTCCCGCTGGCGGATTTCAGATGACCTAAGGCCACACTGCCCCAACAGCGTCGGGGCGACGGCACTTCCGCCCGCGTCCGCCGGAACTACAAGCCCCGGCAGCCCCCGCGTAAGGCCCGCCCCCTCCCACCTCCGCCCAAAACGAGTCCCAGAACCCTCCGCGAGACGCAAGGCCTCGAAATAGAACAAAACCGGACGATGGGGGAGGGGGGAGGCGAGGGTCGCGGAGGGCACGGGGGCCGAAGGACTCTCCGATAATGCTGAGAGTCAAATCTGGCTTTCCTTCTACACCTCTACACCCCCTAACTGCTGGACCCGGCGACCGCGGCCTGTCCTCTGCGCTTCCCGGCAACCCGAGGAAGGTCCCCGCCAAGCTTCTTCGCTGACTCCTGCCGAGAGGTCCGCAGCCTCTTAGCCCAACGTCCCCCTCACCAACTTCCCCCCATTCTCACGCAAACCTCCAACTCAGGATCCGCACCAGCTTCGCTGTCCAAAGCCGACGCAGAAACGCCGCTCACAAGCTGTTTCCCACAAGCCCCCGGCGCGGACTGCTTCCGGTCTGCGGGTCCCTGGAGGCGGGGAGAGCTGAAGCCCCGCGTTGCCATGGAGATGCGCTCCGGGCGGGGGAAGGGCAGCGCGACGACAATGACCGCTTTGAGGCCGCGCTTGGCCTCGTGCCTCTCTCGTATAGCCAGGAGTTCTGTGTTCCGCTCGGAAGACAGAGGAAAGAAAGAGAGAATTCTGCCATTAAGGTAGTCTTTACGGTTTCACAAGCCATCTCACAGGCATTGTTATTTCATACAAGCTCACAGTAACTCTCTGAAAGAAGAAATAAAAGCGAGTACTCATGAGTGCTTGCTATATTGTACCAGCCACCTGTATTGCCATTTTCACCTCAGGTCTATGACGATAAGAACTACTATTATCCAATTTCACAGCTGCGATAACTAACTTGCCTAGAGCTCATAACTAATAAGGGGTAAACAAAATTTGAAACCAAAGCATAACTCCAGCCTTTGGCTCCCACACGTTATATAGCTTTATCTTGACCAAATTATCTATCAGGGAAACGAGATGAGACTTAAGAGCTTTGGCAGTGATCTCAGTGAATTCGCAGAGTGCCTGGTCATCTTCTGACTTCAGACTTGACATTTATACCACAAGACAGCTGCTGAAGTTATCATTCGATAAGTGTATCAGCCCACTTCATTCCCCTATTTAAAGGCCTTCAAAGGATCCCCACTGCCTTAAGTATAACATAAAAACTCCTTACACTGGTCTGCAAGGCCCCCTGTGGTCTGTTCCCTGCCTCCCCACTCTGACCTCAGCTCTTAGGCACATTGGTACTCTGGATTCTTAGCCTCACTGGAAGTCTCTCCACCCTTCATAGCAGACTGGAGTGATCTCATTTATTCATTTCCCTGTGCTTTGCTTTTTTTTTTTTTTTTTTTTGGTCTGTAAGTCCCATAAGGTCAAGGACCTTGTTTGTCTTGGACACCACAGTATCTCCACCAACCCTAGGATGCTGTCTGGGACATAGAGAACTCAATAAATATTTGTTAAATAAGTCAATTGTGGGCTTGTCACGCTGCCACTTTTGCTAGGTCACATGTCAGGCATCTGAAACCTCACAAGAGAGCCCTGTTGTTTAAAGTCAATGTTAGAAGTACAGGTCTAGCCTTCCAGAAGCGTTTCAAGATTCTCAGGCTTCAGCTTTCTGCTTCATTCAGGGCTTCATAAAGTGCCCTCAGCCTCTGCTGGACTCGTGAAGGAGAGAGCTAGTGAGCAAGCTGCTGATGGTATAGGACTAATTAACTATCTGACCGGAACTTTGTCTCCCCAGAACTCCTGCTAACTCTGGCGCCTCCTCTCTTTCCCTCATTTAGGAGGCTACAAAATCCAGCCATTTCACTCTCCTACTTGGCTAATGCCACCAAGGTGCTTGGCTGCTCTTCCCTGCTTTTCCCTCTTTAGTGACCCTAAAGGCTAACTCTTGGCATTTTTGTTTTATTTTGTTTTGCTTTAAGAGTTTTTACATCTAATGTTAGAAAACAAAAAAGATAAACAGTATCCAACAGAAATACTTGGGGTCATTGAAAGTATTGCAAAATTTTAGAAAACTATTTGTCTGGGATTCATTTTATTATTCCTAATTCTAAAAGAGTAAATGGTAACCACAATGAAGTTTCCCTCTTTAATTTATTCTTTTGAGGGCAGGGACCCACAACACCCACTTTGAAACACCATTCTTTCCAGCCCTGTTGTATGGGCTCCTTCCTGAATGGCGTGCCTATTGCCATCTTAAAGATACAGTCAAGATAGAGCGTCATGTTCCTCTGAGCAGCCTGAGTGTAAGAAGTAGCTCCACACCAGTGCTGGACAGCCTTGCACATACTTAGGTAGGTCATGTGGGTGAGGCTTGAACTGCAGCCAATTGGAGTCTTTGCAGGACACCTTGTGATTCTCCCAGAATGTGAGAGCGTGAGAGGCTTGTGAGGAGCTGCAGTAAGTAAGACCATTTGCCACTTACATCCCTGTTTTCCGAGGAGGCTGACAGTTCTTCATTGCTTGCTGGGTTGTGATGAGGGGGTCAGCCTCACCTGCTGCTGACTATAAAAAGGCTCGGATACAGCGTGGTGTTAGCCTCTTAGCAATAAGGCCTTCTACATCTCAAGTTGAAGACACCTGACTCCTTCTGCTTTGATATTATCCTTTTGGTGTGAGACAATCATTCATGGAGAACTGGCACCTTTTGGCTACTCTTGGTTTCACCATCTATGTAAGTACTGATCTGTCTCAATCTGAAAAAGCCTCATTGTTTCTTTACCAGTTAAATCTTTCGACCTCGCTTTGAAAGCATCTCACTCATTAACTAATAATGGTAAAAAACAAAAACCAGATAGATATTACCTGGGTTCCAGAGACCTAGATGTGTCTACAGTGAAGTCACGATTCCTTCCTTTAATATTACTGTCTTATTTAGGAGATGAGCAACAACAACAAAAAAACCCCAAGTATTTATAGCAGTAGAGAAGCACTCCAGTAAAAGAAGAACAGAATATAGTCAGGGGAGGGACGCCTTCTTGAGGTGGTATGCTGAAGGGGGAGCCATCCAAAGATAGAGGAAACAAAGTAAAAAAAAATTCACATTAGAAGGAAAGCACAGCCCTCAGACCTGGTTTTAATCAGATTTCATCCAAGAATAAACACAATCTTTTTTAGGCTTTTCTGTAACAATTATTTTGAAGCTCTCAATCCCTCTTCTCAGTTCAGAATTATTTCCCTCTGGACATTTAAAATACACTGGTTAAAGATTCTGTTTTAGCCAGTAAATGTAGTGCACCAGGAGTCTTTTGATTGCAAGTAGCTAAAAGCCTGTGGCAGGCATTGTTAACTCCCTACATAAAACACTCTCCAGGCTCCTGGGTGGCTCAGTCAGCTAAGTATCAACCCTTGATTTCAGCTCAGGTCATGATCTCAGGGTCCTGGGATGGAACTCTTCTCTGGCTGCCCACTCAGCAGGAAGTCTGCTTGTCCTCCCTCTTCCTTTACCCCTCCCCCTGCTTGCACAAGTGCATATTCATTCATTCTCTTTCAAATAAATAAATAAATCTTAAAAAAAAAAAAAAAGCACTCCCCATTACTTCTAAAACATTCCTGATTTTTTTCTGACTGGAGGGGACAACACTGTGCCCAGCAATAGAGAGTAAGCTGTGATTGAACTAAGCCCTCCATGACCATTTTGTTTCTCTTTGCCATATACTCACTTTGCCTCCCTGACAGCTGGGAATGGTCATGTGATTCGGTTCTAGGCAATGAGATGTAAGAGGAAGTAGTTTGTGTCCCTCAAGAAATTTCTGTAATTCATGAAAGTTGTCAAATTTATTGGCATAAAGTTGTTCATACTACTTCCTTAATATCCTTTTAATGTCTATTGGATCAGTAGTGATGTCCTCCTCTTTCAGTCCCTAAAATTGGTAATTTTTAGTTTGCTTTTCTTTATCAGTTTGCTTCTAATTCATCAATTTTACTTTTTTTCAAAGAGCCAACTTTTGGCTTTGTTTATTTTCTCAGTTCTTTGTTGTCTATTTCATGGAGTTCTACTTTTTAAAAACAATATACAGGGCGCCTGGGTGGCTCAGTGGGTTAAAGCCTCTGCCTTTGGCTCAGGTCATGATCTCAGGGTCCTGGGAATGAGGCCCATATCGGGCTCTATGCTCAGCAGGGAGCCTGTTTCCTCTGCTCTCTCTGCCTACTTGTGATCTCTCTGTCAAATAAATAAATAAATAAATCTTTAAAAAAATATTATACTGGAATTTCTATCAGAATTGCACTAAATATATTGATCAATTAATGGACAATTGGCATGTTAATTATATTGAGCCTATCGATCCATTAATACACTATGTCTTGCCATTCATTTTGATCTTTGATTTTTAAAATTTTAATTTTTAATTGAAGTATACTTGACATACCATATTATATCAGTTTCAGGTGTGTAACATTATGATTCAACAATTATATATATTATAAAATGCTCACTTTGACAAGTGTGGTTACCATCTGATATCATACAAAGTTGTTATGATGGGATTGACTGTATTTCCAGTGCTTGATTTTCTTTGATTTTATTCATTAGCACTTTGTAGAATTCAATGTACAAATCCTGCCCATGTTTCGTTCTACTTGTTCCTGAGTGTAACTGGTTTTTGGAGCTATTTAAAATGATATATTAAAATATCTAGTTATACATTGCCAGTATTTAAAATATACAGCTGACCCTTGAACATATGTGTTTGAACAGTTTGGATCTGCTTACATAGGGATTTTTTAATAAATACAGCACAGTACTGCAAATGTATTTTCTCTTCCTTGTGGTTTTCTTAATACCATTTTTTTCTCTAGCTTATTTTACTGTAATAGAGTATAGAATACATATACAAAATATGTGTTAACTGACTATATTACAGGTAATGGTAAGAAGTAGGCTAATAATAGTTAAGTTTTATGGGAGTCAAAAATGATACATGGATTTTTGACTGTGCAGAAGGTTTGGTGCACCTAACCCCACATTGTTCAGAGGTCAACTGAATTGATTTTTGTGTATTGACTTTTATCAATGTCTGTAAACTGGAGAAGCAGGAAAGCTGATGATATAATTCAGTTTGGTTACTGTTCTAGAGGCAGGGGAAGACAGATGTCTCAGCTAAAGCAAAGAGAGCAAGATGCCCTTCCTTTGCCTTTTAGTTCGGTTCAGGTTCTCAAGGGCTTCGGTGATACCCAGCCATACTGGTGAGGATGAACTTCTTTCTTCAGTCTACTGATTTAAATGCTAATCTTTTCTGCAGATATCTTTACAGACATGCCCAGAAATAATGTTTTACCAGCTATCTGGGCATCCCTTAACCCAATCAAATTGACACATAAATTAACCATCAGAACTCCATTAGAGGCTTTTTATAGATTCAGTGGAATTTTTTATGTGGATAATTATGCTATCTACAAAAAGGGAAAGTTTATTTCTTAATTTCCAAACTACATTACTTTACTTTTTCTTGCTTTATTGCACTGGCTAAGACTTCCAATACAATGTTGAGTAGGAATGGAAAGACTGGACATACTTTCTTTGTTCCCAATCATGGGGGGGGGTGGGAAGGGATTCAGTCTTTCATGACTGAGTATGATATTGACTGTAGGGTTTTTGTTTCGTTTTGTATAAGACTTTATTTTTTTAAGAGCATTTTTAGGTTTACAACAGTGAGAGGGAGGTAGTGAGATTTCCCATGTACTCTCAGCCCCCACACATGCATAGCCTTCCCCATTATCAATATCACTCACCAAAATTGTACATAATTTTACCAAGGATGAACCTATATTGACACACCATAATCACCCAAAATTCATGGTCTACCTTAGAGCTGATACTTGGTATTATACATTCTATGGGTTTGGACAACTGTATGATGACACATATCCATTATTATGATATCATACAGAGTTTTTAAAAAAAGATTTTATATATTTATTTCAGAAAGAGGAAGAGCACAGAGGGAGAGGGTGAGGGAGAAGCAGACTCCCCGCTGAGCAGAGAGCCTGATGTGGGACTTAATACCAGAACCCTGAGATCATGACCTGAATCAAAGGCAGGCACTTAACTGACTGGACCACCCATGTAACCTCATACAGAGTATTTTAGCTGCTCTGAAAATCCTCTGTGCTTTGCCGATTTCATCTCCCTCCCCCCCAAGCAACTACTGATCTTTTTGTCTTCATAATTTTGCCTTTTCCAGGAAGTCTATTATATAGCAGAATCATATAGTACGCAGTCTTTACAGATTGACTTCTTTCACTTTGTACCATGCACTTAAGGTGCATGTGTCTTCATGGCTTAATAACTCATTTCTCTTTAGCACCAAATAATATTCCATTATCTCTGTGTACCACAGTTTATGCACCCTTTCACCTACCGAAGGACATCTCAGTTGCTTGCAAGTTTTGGCAATTACGAATAAAGCTCCTATAAGCATCTGTGCACAAGTTTTTGGGTGATTGTACATTTTCAGCTCCTTTGAGTAAATACGAAGGAGCACGGTTGCCAAGTCATAAGGTGAGAGAGTATGTCTGGCTTTGTAAGAAACTGCCAAAATGTCTCCCAAAGTGTCTGTGCCATTTTGCATTCCCACCAGCAATGAATGAGTTTCTGTTGCTCCATATCTTTGCCAGCATTTGGTGTTAGTGTTTTACATTTTGGCCTTTTCAATTGGTGTGTGGTGAATTCTAGGTTTTTAACAGATACACTTTATCATTTTGGGGAAGTTTCCTTCTTTTGCAATATAAATGGATGATGAATTTTGTCAATATTTTTCTGCATCAGCTGATATGACCACGTGGTTTTTCCTTTTGAAACTGCTAATCTGGTGTATTACTTTGATTTTTGAATACTGGGTCAACCTTAGAGTCCTGGGATAAACCCCCACTTGGTTCAGATGTTTCATTCTTTTTATACATTGCTGACTTCAGTTTGGTAGTATTTATTGAGGACTTTTGTGCCTACATTTATTAAGAATTCTGTTTTTCTTTTCTTTCTTTTTTTTTTTTTTAAAGATTTTATTTATTTGACAGAGATAAACACAGCCAGAGAGGGAACACAAGCAGGGGGAGTGAGAGAGGGAGAAACAGGCTTCCCGCCGAGCAGGGAGCCCGATGTGGGACTCGATCCCGGGCCTCTGGGATCATGACCTGAGCCGAAGGCAGTCGCTTAACCAACTGAGCCACCCAGGTGCCCCAAGAATTCTGTTTTTCAATCTGTTATTCTCAGTGTTTGAGATAGTTTATTGTTTAAATTGGGTTTAATTGTTTAAATTTATTGTTTAAATTGGGTAATTTCCATTGATCTATATAAGTGACTATTTCATCTGTCGGTTGCTGTCTTCCACTGAGCTCATCCAGTGACTATTTTACTTTGGATGTTGTATTTTTCAACTAAAAAATTTCCATCTGTGTCTTCTTTGTATCTTTGATTTCTTTCCTGATGTTTCCTCTTTCCATTCATTCACCCTTACTTCTTAGGCATGGTTATAATACTTGATTTAAAGTCTTTCTGACCATTCTAACATGTGTATCATTTAGGCAGTGGCATAATCTGATTTTCTTTTTCCTTGCAAATTGAGATAGTCCTGGTTCTTCCTATGCCTAATAATTTTGCATTGTATCCTGCACATTTTGATAGTATGTTATCAGATGCTGGATATCATTTTAAACCTAAGCAGAAACTTGATTTGTTTATTTTAGTTGGCCCAGGTAGGGTCAGGGCCCAAGTTCTATGTGGGCTGCAGTTCCAAAGTTAGTTCAGTTTTCAAACATTTCCAGTTCTTTGTGCTTGCCACCCGGTGGCCAGTCTGGATCTGGCCAAGCTCTGCATCCCAGAGCTCAGTTCTCAAGGCCTCTGCTCTGCTCTTCAGGCTCAGATCCATGCATGTGCACATTAGAGGTGAACAGAGGTGTCAGACCTTACTTTTAGGGATTACAATTGATCTCTCTACTCTTTGCAATAAACAAGATTTTCCGGCTCCCTGAGGCCTCTGTTAGTAGCCTTCCAGCTAAAAAGCTCGGGCTATTATGTCCTTGCTCTGCTGTTGGCTTCTCTCAGTCAGTGTTAGGACACGGAATAAAAGCCATAGAGATTGGTGCCATGATCTTGGAACCACAGCTCCTCTGATCAGAGCTAAGGTTTCCCCTCCCTGTGGGTTTAAGGTACTTCCCGGGGAGCCTTGGCCATTGCTGTGTTGCTGTTGCGGCCAGGGTCATAGTATTGCCTGGAGGCTACGGTAGGGGAGAAGTCAAATGAAGAAAAAAAGAGGGTGGCCCGGTCAGTTAAGTGTCTGACTCTTGATTTGGGCTAAGGGGGTGATCTCAGGGTTGTGAGATCGAACCCCGTGACAGACTCCATGCTGGGCATGGAACCTGCTTAAGATTCTCTAGTTCCCTCTCCCTCTGCCCCCTCCCAACTCACTCTCTCTCTTTTAAAAAAAAAAAAAAGAGAGATGGGATTTACCCCATCCTTTCTGACCTTTAGGAGCCCTTTTCCTACCACTTAGGCCAGACACAGAACATTTCTCTTGGAGTTCTTCCTGTTTTCTCTCTGTGTGGATTTCTGGGTTTCAGACTAAGAAGCTGAGTCTAAGCGGAGATACCAAGGAGAAAAAAAAGGTAAAGTCAATGCAGTTTCACTGGAACTTCTAATTCTTTACTTTGAGGAGCCCTCAGGGAGCTGCTTCATTCACTTGCCCAAAATTCTGTGGGAATCTCTCTGTGGAGAGAGATAGAGTGGAATGAGTTTACTCTACCTTCCCTGGAACCAGACCTTCTGTTCTTATTTTTATCATTGTGTCCCTTCTACTTACTTTAGTTTTAAATCCTCTTTAACTTTTCCACCTAGATTGTTAAGGTAGATAATTGGGTCACTGATTTTAAACCTTTCTTATTTTCTACCTAAGTATTTCAAGGAATTGGACATCGGGACTTGAATCCTGCTTCTCTGTAGATTTCTTGGCTCCTTCCTCCATGGGCCAGCTTCGTCTGCCAGCTGCTGCAGCATTGCCTGCAAGCATAGCCAGTCACAGCAACATCTGGACATGGAAATCTATCGTCTCTTCTGTGTCTCCTTTTTAGAGAAAGCAAACTTTTCCTGGAAACCATAAGAGCTTTCCCCTCCCGAGTCATTGACCTAGACTGGGTGATATGCCCATTCCTTTTTTTTTTTTTTTTTTTGCGATTTTATTTATTGATTTGAGAGAGAGACACAGAGAGTACGAGCAAGAGGGAGGGGCAGAGGGAGAAGCAGATTCGCCACTGAGCTGGAAGCCCCACGTGGAGCTCCAATCCCAGGACCCTGTGATCACGACGTGAACCGAAGGCAGACGCTGAACTGTCTGAGCCAGGTGGCCCGATATGCCCATTCCTAAACCAAAATGACTTGCAGGTGGAAGGGGATTACCATAGCTGGCTTAGATTAATCATTTGGAGTTGAATGAATCTTGAGAGGGCAAACTGTAAAACCACTTAGTTGACAAGACTGCTGATAGGCAGTGAATGAAAGCAAAGTCTAATGGATTAATCCAGTTCTGATGCAGCCCCACTATCCATCCAAAGTGATATTCCACCTGCTGTCCTGACAACTCCTGCAATATAATATACAGGAGCTAGCCACGCGGCATAGGAAAAGATAGCAGCTGTTTACCTGGCTGATAGTTAGCTGGGACACTAGAGTTCCACATGTTATATAAGCTACCAACCAATGTCATTCTTGCCTCCAAAAAGAAATAATCCTTCAGCTGAAGGTAAACTAGTTAATCTGAGCTACATTCAAACTCAAGTAAGATTAAGAGACCCAAATAAGAAGCAATATCCATTAAGTGAAATTTCAAATAATTAATTTAGCATATAGTTTTACATAAAAAAATACCTTTAAACAAACAAACAAACAAACAAAAGGAGGCTTCATACCCAGTATGGAGACCAACACAGAGCTTGAATTCACAACCCTGAGATCAAGACCTGAGCTGAGATCAGTAGTTGGTGACTTAGCCACCCAGGCGCCCCACAAGAAATACTTTGTATTCAAGATGGAAAGTATAACTAATATTTTTATTTTTAAAATTTATTTGAGCGAGAGAATGAGAGGGAGAGAGCATGCGAGCGGAGAGGTCAGAGGGAGAAGTAGACCCCCCCACTGAGCAGGGGGCCCGATGTGGGGCTCAATCCCAGGACTCCAGGATCATCACCTGAGCCAAAGGCAGTTGATTAACCAACGAAGCCACCCAGGCATTCTAACTAATTTTTCTTTAAAGATTTTATTTATTTATTCATGAGAGATGGAGAGAGAGGCATAAGGACAAGAAGGCTCCCTGCTGAGCAGGGAGCCCGATGCAGGGCTCAATCCCAGGATCCCAGGATCATGACCTGAGCCAAAGGCAGATGCTCAACTGACTGAGCCGCCCAGGTGCCCAAGTATAATTAATTTTAATATTATTTACTAACTGTTCAGGATATGTTACATATCTAGTCCACCCCAATCTTCTTCCAGGAATCTCACGACCCCGAGATCATGACCCAAGCTAAAATCAAGAGTCTGATGCTTAACAGACTGAGCCACCCAGGTGCCCCATACCATTTTACCCATTTTTAAATGTATGATTCAGTAGTATTAAGTACATTCACAATGTTGTGTGATAATCACACCACCCATTTCCAGAACCCTTTCATCACCTCAAACAGAAACTTTGTATTCATTAAATAACTCCTTATTCCTCTCTTCCCCCAGGCCTGGTAACCACTAGTCTATTTCGTCCCTATAATTTGCCATTCTGGGTGCCTTATATAAATGGAATCATACAATATTTCTCTTTTTGTGTTTGGCTTATTTTACTTGGTATAATGTCTTTAAGTTTCATCCATGTTGTCATATTATCAGAATTTCATTGTTTTTTAAGGCCGAATGACATTCACTGTATGTATATATCACATCTAGTTTGTTGATCTATTAATGAAAACATGGTTCTTTCCATCTTTCAGCTTTTGTGAATAATACTGCTGTGAACAGGGGTATACAAGTATCTCTCTGAGTCCCTGCTTTCAGTTCTTTTGAATAATATACCTAGTAGTGGAATTGTTGAATCATTTGGTAATTCTATGTTCAGCTTTGGAGGAGCCACAGTGGCTGCACCATTTTACATTCCCACCAGCAATGCACAAGTGTTTTGATTTCTCCACATCCTTGCCAATATTTGTCATTTTTAAAAAAGATTTTGTTTATTAATTTGAGAGAGAGAATGAGAGCATGAGCAGGGAGAGAGGCAAAGAAGAGGGAGAAGCAGACTCCTGAGGAGTAGGGAGCCCAATGCGGGGCTTGATCCCAGAACCCTGGGATCATGACCTGAACAGAAGGCAGACACTTAACTGACTGAGCCACCCTGGTGTCCCTTATTTTTTAATTTGTTTAATCAAAGCCTAATGGGTATATCTCATTGTAGTTTTCCCTAACAATAAGTGGTATTAAACATCTTTTCCTGTACTTATTGATCATTTGTATCTTTTCTTTGGAGAAATATCTATTCATGTCCTTTGCCCATTTTTGAAATAGATCTTTGGGGGTTTTGTTGTTGTTGTCATTGTTGAGCTGTAGGAATTCTTTATATATTCTGAATATTGATTCCATATCAGATATATAATTTGTAAATATTTTCATTCCACAAATATTTTTTCAAAATATTTATTTGAGAGAGAGAGGAGAGAGAGAGCACAAATGGGGAGGAGGGGGAGAGGGAGAGGGAAAAGCAGACACTCCCTTGAGTGGGGAGCCTGACATGGCACTCCATCCCAGTACCCTGGGATCATGAACTGGGCTGAAGGCAGACGCTTAGCCCACTGAGCCACCCAGGGGCCCCTCATTATTTAAGTGCCTACTGTGGGTCAGGTGTGCCTGATGCTTCATAAAACACCAGTGAATGGGTTGGTTCATGCTTTCAAGAAACATAAAATAGCAGCATCAACACAGAAGCAGATATAAGTGCCTGTTTGGTGGGGTTAAAAAGTTATCACAGTTCTCAAATGTGCAAAAGAAAATGAAGCTAATTTCTTATAACTTATATTCTTGCTTCTTGAATTCCCACCTCATTGGGTGGGTGGTGGTGGTGAAAGAATTTAATTATTCAGTCCCTTTTAAGTTCAACTCCCTAACACAGCTATGACTTTCTCTGCCCTTTTCTGCCATCTGGGTATTTGGGGAGGGAGTTTACATTCATCTAGGTGAGGTCGTGCTGTGGATTGGGTCTTAGATGGGCTCGCTGTCCTTCTTTTCTGGTCTCTAGTCTTTGCAGGTAGTCTGCTATGGTGCTTTTTCACCAAACCTACAGCAACCAGCGATTTGTTCTTTTGGCTAGGCTGGAGGCCAGTATCTTCTTATTTGTCATTTCTATATCGGTTCTAGCCACCCACTAAAGTATGGCTGAGACGCCTAGCTGATCCTGGGCCTTGGGTCTTAGCTGTAAGATCCACAGAATTACTCTGTGCGGTGATCCCAACTCTACAGCTGGTGCAATCAGCTCTTTTCCAATGTCTCCACTGAGCATGGGGAACTGCTATAGATGTTCTAAGCCATATAGTAGCTGGTAGAGGCCCTTTGCCCTGCATTGACAGTAGTCCAGTATTGGAGAATGGGAGATCCATTCAGCAATTGCTTTCCCAATGCATTCAATAGCAGGTGGGCCCAGCTCTCTCCCCTCTCAAGTTCTCTCCTAATCCCCTCTGGCATTTCTGCAGGGGTTGGGTGCAGAGGCCGAAGGACATCTGTGTCTGACTTTCCCTTTGCCTCACCATTTCCAGTGGGCAGGAGGGCTTTTTCAATTTTTTCTTTTGCCATCGCATGACTTCTTTCTTCCCAAAGTGTCATTCATCTTCCTCTTCCTTGGAGCCATATTTTCAGCTTGGTATTTTGTGTGATAAATGGAACACCAGTAGGAACAGACTGATATATAATAATAGAAAGGTGTGGTAGTGGTCCCCAACCTACTGTTGGCATGTTAGTGTAGAGTGCTTCCTGGAAGAAGTGGCATTTGAGTTAAGTGCAGAAGCTGGTAAGAGTTCCAAAGGAACCCATGCAAAGGCCTGGAGACAGAACTTCTGAAAATTCAGAATGTGTTTGGCATAGAGTATGAAGGATGCAATGGCAAGAGATAAAGCTGAAGTAGCAGGCTGTAGTCAGATGACAAAGTCTCAAAAACTTTGCGTAGGCGTTACCTTCATATTAAAAGCAATAGGAAGCCTATATTTTGAGCAAGGATGGGATATGATCAAATGTATGTTTTTTAAAGATCATTCTGGTTGAAAGAAATAAATGTACATGAAGCAGTCAAAGCTAAAGGGCATTTTCTTCCCCTTCCCTCAGGGGATTAGCTACCAGCTCAAATTTTTTGTAAAGATGCACTAGAAAAATATATATTTGGAGGGCCATTCACATCACTGTATTTAAATGTTGAGAGATGCATCCTCAAGGATGGCAAAGGATGAAGAAGAGAGGGATAATAACTGATGGCAGCCAAGGTCCTTCAAGGTGGGAAGGAATGGTGAGGGACCCCTCTTTCATTTGGAGGGGAAATGATGGGTCAGATGTAGGTACGTTGGCAAATTTGATGGGAGGAGGCTGTAAGTTATCCTTTGTCTTTTTCTTGTTACGCAGGAGGCAAAATCAGCCATTTGCCCATGAAAGGGAAGGTGACCAAGGAGTGTGGCAAACACTGTTGGCTGACCCAATGTCATTGCCAAAACCCACCTGCCCTGTCATTTCCCTCTACAGTTGAAAACTCATGCTTTACCAAACACTTCTGCAACAAGGAAATGTAAGCAGAATTTTGTTGAGGTTTCGTGGAAAACTTCTCCTTTGCTTTCCTCTTTCTTCCTGACTTGGCCCAGGATGTCTTTCTTAGAGCTGGGACAGCTCTCTTGTCTGTCTAATAAGCAGGAGGGAAAGGCCAAAAGGACAGAGACCATACCTAGACCAGTCATTGTCCACCTGCTGATAGACAGCCAGCAGCAGCTTGTCTCCAGATTTCTGGTTACAAAGCCTCACTTGTTTCAACCATCACACGTGGATTTTGCATCCAGAAGCATTCTCAGTTCTGGAAGGTTTAAGCACAGTGACCAACGTGTGATCTGGTCTTTGAAGAGAATGAGAGAGAGGTAAAGATGGAATGTAGGATTATAGCTAACATTAAAGGTCAATATGAAGTGAAATCAATTGCAGTTGGGTGTATTTACTAACTATGGAAATTAATGTAATGGGGGTGCTAACATCATGCTAATTTTTTCAAATCAAGGTTAGCCCAAGTCATATTAAATCTCATTTGTATGAACTAGCATTAAGAGACTAACTAGGACACAGCAGTACCCTTTAAAGACTCGTCACGTTCTTAGATATGACTCATACCACCTTCTCAGGGAGAAATTCAGATTATTCACAAGGCAGAGAATATAATTTCTTAAGCTTTATGGCAGCACCAAGTGAAAACAACTTCCCTCAGCATACTTGATTGAGATTCTGTCATCTTATTCATAGTAACAAGAAACTCCATCTTTCCATAATTAAGCAATAATTTGCAGTACACATATCTGAGGCATCTGCTGCTTTCATAGATGGCTTGTTCCTTTAATTGCAAAGAGAATGAGCCCAAAGACCCCTTCACATATCACTAGAGCTACAAAGTATAATCATTATCAGAAAATTCTATAATCACAATTTACATTCACTTCTCCCCTTATCAATCTTACATTATCAGTATTCTAAGTACAGCACAGTTGGGGCACTTGGGTGGCTCAGTTGGTTAAGCGACTGCCTTTGGCTCAGGTCATGATTCCAGAGACCCGGGATTAAGCTCCACATTGGGCTCCCTACTCAGCAGGAAGCCTGCTTCTCTCTCTCTCACTCCCCCTGCTTGTGTTCTCTCTCTCTCGCTGTATTTCTGTCAAATAAATAAAATCTTCAAAAAAAAAATAAGTACAGCACAGTAATCCCATATTCGTTTCTGAAGTTACTCTAAGCACTAGATGTGGTTGGATTTTCTGATAATACAATGTTTATACTTCACAAGGATCCCAAAGTACACTATGGGCTCCCTCCTCCCTTCTCCTAAGGAGGTTCATTTCTAATGTTTGCTTTCATACTGAGTAACCATGGCAACACAGAACACATTTTAATGCATGTATTCTTGTAATAGTTTTATCCAGAGTGCCTAGGAAAGGGACCATCATGTTGTATAGAGTCAGAATCATTGTAATAACATATAAGTCAGTCATTTTAAACAGGAAATCTGATTGACTTAAATATGGAAACTCAGTAGACTCTTCAAACTAATCTTTAGAATTTTGTATAAGAGCATCAAAACCCAGGGGCTGGTGTCTTGACAGCTTACCTAGAAACAAACTTTACTGAGAATGCATAAGACCCTGAAAAGGTTGTCTTGAGATACCTAAAACCTGCTTATAGCTGATTTATGCCAGAAAAGGGGCTTTAAAGAGCACCAAAGGACAGCTGTTAGCTGGTAAGGGTTTCTTTTTCCATGTGAGCTGCCGCACACCACTCCACTGCAGAGCACACTTGCTCATATTCAGGTTCTATCAGTCTTACTTGGACAGTCTTTCTTCATCTCCCTTTTTTCATGTTTTATGTTTTTATGTGTCATGTTTTCGACGTTGAACCTTATATAAGCACCCACAGATAGCTCTGTTTATGATAACATTCCTTAGGTGTATGCCATTCCCTAAGACATGTAGAACCATCTTGCTGTTTTCACTGAATTATTTCCAAATTACATTGTAAAGGAGATTATCTTTTTCCTACATAGAAAACTACTTAGAGGGCGCCTGGGTGGCTCAGTTGTTTAGGCATTTGACTCTGGATTTTGGCTTTGGTCATCATCTCGGGTTTGTGGGGTCCTCGCTCAGCTGGGGAGTCTGCTTGAGACTCTCTCCCCCTCTGCTTCTCCCTCCACTTACACACACATTCTCTTTAAAAATAAATAAGTCTTAAAAAAAAAAGCCGAAAACCTACTTAGTATCATCAATAGTGTAGGCTTTTGGGTGCCTGGGTGGCTCAGTGGGTTAAAGCCTCTGCCTTCAGCTCAGGTCATGATCTCAGGGTCCTGGGATCGAGGCCCACGTTGGGCAGGGGGGAGGGGGGGCGGGTCTCTGCTTAGCAGGGAGCCTGCTTCCTCCTCTCTGCCTACTTGTGATCTCTCTCTCTGTGTCAAATAAATAAACTCTTTAAAACAAAACAGAAAAAATAGTGTAGGCTTTTGTGAATTTTCATGAGAGTACAGGTCTTTACTCATCTAGCCCCTAACAATGACTCTGAACATTTTGGCCTTGATCTGAAGGTACACAGTCTTTTGGGCCTCCTCAATCCTACTCTCATATTTTGAGTCTGGTAACAAAAAACAAATGGTAAAATTTTTTAACATGCTCTAATCTTTGGTCTGGGAACTCCAATGCTCAAGTTATGCAATGGAGGAAAATAGTTATTTTTATACTGAGTAACTCACATTCCTTCTCAACAGGGAAAATTTGTCTAAAAAGAAATGTATGAGTTCATTATTTGTCTAGTAATGGAGATAGAACATGTTTGAAAGTGTCTGTTCAAGAGCTGCCCTAGTGATGGAAATGTGAATTAAGCTTTCGAATTTCAAACATCTGAATCGACACCATATTGATGAGAAGAGCAAACAACGTTGACAGAAGATATTTTACATTCTGTCCTGTAGCTTTTATGACTTTTGAAAGCAAACTAGTACCCACTAAAACCACTGAAATACTAAGAGTGTGCTTTGTGTTTTGTCCTGCTGAAAAAGCTCTGAGCAAATGTTTTGATTCCCTTACAACACTGATGAGACTTTTTCTTTTGTGTGTCTTTTCCTATGTCTGAGAAGATTTGAGCTCTGACTAAAGGCTTTCCCACATTCATGACACTTGTAGGGTTTTTCCCCAGTGTGTGTTCTTCAATGTTGAATCAGGATGGCACTCCGGCTGAAAGCCTTTGCACACACATCACATGTGTAAGGTTTCTCCCCACTGTGGATTCTCTGATGGAGAATAAGGGCTGAGCTCTGACTGAAGACTTTGCCACATTCATCACACTTGTATTGTTTTTTTCCAAAAGGGTTTCTTGGTCTTCTTTCAAACTTGCCATCTTGTTCACCAGCTCTTCTATACGTGCAACTTGGGGAAGCATCCATATGAGGGCTGTTAGAAACAGTGTAATGTAGTTCCATGCCTGGACAAGTCTTTTGTGTCAAAGCGGAATTGACATTTATGGTTTTCGTGTCTCTAGCTGAAATAATACACAGAAAAGCAATGTCACCATTCTCTGTTCAGAAAGAAAGAAAGGCAAATAGAATGATCCACGGGAAATATGAAGATTATTTATTGCTAGCATGTTTATAAAATAGCATCATAATGTGGAAGATGGTGATGGTAAGTTACAAAATATTGAGAAGATCATAAGGCAAAAAGGAAAGACTTACATATTGAGGAGATAGTTGACTATAAAGATGAAAAGCTCCATGTAAAAGGTAGAGGTAAAAAGATATATCAGAGACTGAAAAAAAATCCGCAAGGGACTAGAAGATGAGGAATTATGGGAGAAGCAGAGAAGCAATCGAAGGAGAGGAGCTAGATGTGGCAGTGGGTAGTAATAAATAAGACTCAGTATGAGGGTCAATAAATAAAAGTTTAATAATGATAAGTGAAATGGAAAAAGCCAAGGGGTCAAGAATGAATATAGAAAATGAGGTCAGAAATACAAATTAGGGGGGGAAAGGGGAAGATTAGAGAGTAGGATAACTGATACCTCAAATGAATCAAGGGTAGCACAGAGTACCCACTCACAAAAAACCTCTACTCTTGTATGTATTTTGTAGTACTAGGCAAATGGCATTATTGCTAGTGTAAATAGAAATCATTTTGTAAATGGTAAGGATTCTGTCTCAAATTCATTTTGATAGCTCAAATTCCAAAGTGACTTCAATGTCTGGTCCCTACCTTCAAAATCCAAGAATGTCCACTCTCACCACTTTTATTTGAAATAGCACTGAAGTCCTAGCCACATAAAAGGCTCCAAATTGGTAAGGAAGAAGTAAAACTCTCACTATTTGCATATGACATGATACTTTACCTAGAAAACTCTAAAGACTCCACCAAAAAACTATTAGAACTGATACATGAATTCAGTAAAGTCACAAGATACAAATCAATGTGCAGAAATCTGTTGCATTCCTATACATTAATAATGAAGCAGCAGGAAGTGAAATTAAGAAAACAATCTTATTTACAACTGCACCAAAAACAATAAGAGCTAGGAATCAATTTAACCAAAGAGGTGGAAGACCTGTATGTACTCTGAAAACAATGAAACACTAATGAAAGAAATTCAAGACAATGCAAAGAAATGGAAAGACATTCCATGCTCCTGGGGTGGAAGAACAAAAATTGTTAAAAGGTCTATGCTACCCAAAGCAATCTACCGACTTAATGCAATCCCTATCAAAATACCAACAACATTTTTCACAGAACTAGAACAATCCTAAAATTTGTATGGAACCACGAAAGACCTTAATAGCCAAAGCTATCTTGAAAATGAAAAACAAAACTTGAGGTACCCCAATTCCAGGTCAAGTTACATTACAACGGGACAGTAATTAAAACAGTGTGGTACCAGCACAAAAAGAAACACATATATCAAGGAAAAAGGACAGAAAACCCAGAAATAAACATACAATTTTATGATCAATTAATCTTCAATGAAGGAAGAATGAATACACTATGGGAAAAGGACAGTCTCTTCAACAAAGTATTGGGAAAACTGGACAGCTCCATACAAAAGAATGAAATTGGATCAGTTTCTTAAAGCATACACAAAATAAACCCAAAAATATATTAAAGACCTAAATGTGAGACCTGAAAACATAAAAAATCCTTAAAGAGAACAAAGGCAGTAATCTCTCTGACATCAGCCAAAGCAACATTTTTCTAGATGTTTCCTGAGGCTAGGGAAACAAAAGCAATAATAAACTATTGGAAGGACATCAAAATAAAAAGTTTCTGCACAGCAAAGGAAACAATCCACAAAACTAAAAGGCAACGTATTGAATGGCAGAAGATATTTGCAAATGACATATCTGATAAAGGGTTAGTATCCAAAATATATAAAGAACTTACACAACACCCAAAACCAAATAATCCAATTTAAAAATGAGCAGAAGGCAAGAATAGACATTTCTCCAAAGAAGACACATAGACTGCACTACTGGGTATCTACCCAACAAATACAAAGACACGAATTCACAGGGATATGTGCACCCTCTATTTTATAGCAGCATTATTTCCAGTAGCCAAACTATGGAAGCAGCCCAAGTGTCCACCTATAGATGAACAGAGAAAGATGTGATGTACGCACGCGCGCGCGTGCGTGTGCACACACACACACACACAGTCACACACTCTGGAATATTACTCAGCCATAAAAAGAATGAAATCTTGCCCTTTGCAATGACATGGGTGAAGCTAGAGAGTATTATGGGAAGTGAAATAAATCAGTCGGAGAAAGACACTACATAATTTCACTCATATGTGGAATTTAAGAAAGAAAACAAATGAGCAACGGAAAAAAAAGAAACCAAGAAACAGACTCTTAACTATAGGGAACAAACTGATGGTGACTAGACGGTAAGAGAGTGGAGGAATGGCATAAGGGGGGAAAAATAAAATGAAAAAAAAAAAAAAACAACAAATTTAAGAAAGCCCTCTGTGAGGGAATTCAAGGGTAGAACGTAGTTCTTGTCAACAATGGGCTCCCAAGACCTGGCTTTGAGACAGATTACTTTTGTTGTCACTATCAGCAAAAGCTGCTGAGATAGGGGCGGTTCACTCCTGACGCTGACAGAGTGTGAAAAGACTTTCATTTCCCTCTTAGTTAAGCCTAGACAACTGCTAGACTGTAGGCACTAAGTGCCCAGTACAAGCCTCTTGGGAGCAGGTACTTGTCAACTAAGAGAAATACTTTCTAAGTCTCTAAATTTCTGTATTTTGTTTTTCCTATATTTTCTTATCAAAAGTATCTTGGACAGACTCTAACGTTACTTGGCTGATCAACCCCTGTGGAATATGGAAGCCGTGCTAGGAGAAGGGGAGATCCCCCGAGTGGGGTTTCTGTCTTCATTTCTGACTCCCATTTTATCCAACGTGGTCATCTAGAAGGAAGGCCTCTGCTCAAATGTCGCTCATCAAAGAGGGCTTCTCCACCACTTTATTTAATAATACGCTGTCCCTGGGGCACCTGGGTGGCTCAGTTGGTTAAACGACTGCCTTCAGCTCAGGTCATGATCCCGGAGACCCGGGATCGAGTCCGGATGAGTCCCACATCGGGCTCCCTGCTCGGCGGGAAGCCTGCTTCTCCCTCTCTCACTCCCCCTGCTTGTGTTCCCTCTTTGGCTGTGTTTCTCTCTGTCAAATAAATAAAATC
The DNA here is from genome assembly GCA_004023965.1 of Spilogale gracilis. NCBI lineage: Eukaryota > Metazoa > Chordata > Mammalia > Carnivora > Mephitidae > Spilogale > Spilogale gracilis. Next base: position 89,848 of record PITA01002291.1, on the reverse strand, counting down.
TTTAAAAAATAATAATAATAATACGCTGTCCCTACTTTATTTAGGAAGACTTAGACCCCGTATTCTGCTTTGCTTTTTTCCCCACAACACTTATTTTTTGAGTATCAGCAGAAGAAGAACAGACTGCTGTGCCAGCCATTTGGAAGGACTTTTGTAAAAAGTGATGCAAGCAGCCAGTGAGGCCAGTTTAGGATGTGATGGAGTAGAGGAAAATATGCAAGTCATCACGAGAGGGCAAAGTCATGTGAGCAACAATATGGTGATTTGAATACTAGATGCTTCCAGTAACCAAGCAAGTAGCTAGACAGAAAATGAGGAAGTAGACCAGCAGTCTTTAGATTGTGACTCTGGGGTCCCTCAGGGGCTGCCTGAAGGTACCCCAGGGAGGAACAGGCCAAGTTGGAGCCCTCGTGGACCAACGCTGCTGTTCCTGCTTTAGTGAGGGTAGCTGTGTTTTCATTTATTTTATATACTGGAATTCCATGCAAGATTTCACTTGAGAAAAGGGTCATGCTTTTTTTTTTTTAAGATTTTATTTATTTGAGAGAGTGCATAAGCACATACGGAGAGGGTGAAGAGTGAGAGGAGGGAGAGGGAGAAGAAGACTCCTCACTGAGCAGGGAGCCCTGACTCTAGGCTCGATCCCAGGACACAGGTATCAGGACCTGGGCCGAAGGCAGACGTTTAACCTAGTGAGCCACCCAGGAGACCCAAAGGTCATGCTTCTTTAAGAAGGTTTTGAAAATGTCCATGGAGATGATGGTCAAGGATTTAAAATCTGAAAGAGATTATGAGACTCTCTGGGAATGAAATAAGAACAAAATACTGAGAATAATCTTTAGCCCAACATCTAATTGTAGAAGTCCCTACAGTAAAGAGGGGGAGAGACTGGAGACCTCCTGCCCAAAGCAGCTGAGATGTATGCAGGGGGCTGAGAGGATACCTTTGTCCTCATCATGAACCAAATCCCGCCTCTCACCTTTTTGACTTGAGTGGAACTCCAGTGAAGCCAACAGTGGCTGCTGCTTTATAGGCTTGATCTGGATACATGGTGACTCTTGAGCGATTTCCCAGCTTCCCCGCAAGCATGTCCTCATTTCATCCAAAGAAGACCTGAAAGCAGTTTGTTATAACTGAGACTGAAGAAGTGAATCTTGTTGGGCCTTTGGGATAAAATAGAGAAGAAGGGGTGCCTGGGTGGCTTTGGTTTAAGTTCTGCCTTAGGCTCAGGTCATGATCCAAGGGTTCTGGGACTGAGCCCTGAGTTGGGCTCGCTGCTCAGCAGGGAGCCTGGTTTTCCCACTTCTTTGACCACTCCCCCTGCTTGGGCACTCTCTCTATCTCAAATAAATAAATAAAATCCTTAAAAAATAAAAAAAACCACATAGAAAATATGCTGGGATTCAGGAAAAGGGAGGAAGAAAGCAAAGCCATATTCTGTTTTCTGGCACAGGTGGGACTGTGCTAAGTAGGAGTACAGTTTAAGAGCTTTACCCCCAGTGATGCCCCAGAGCTCCTGACTCAACCTGGTCACTCATCCCCACCAGATGCCTTTTTACCTGCTCAGCTGACTCATCAAGCTCTTTCTCCAGCTCCTCCAGCAGAGTAACGGCTTCCTCTCCATTCTCGGGCCCATGCTCTCGAGCCAGGCCTGCAGCTCCTCAGGCAGGATGGCCAGGAACTGCTCCAGCACCAGCAGCTCCAGGATCTGCTCCTTGGAGTTCACCTCTGGCCTCAGCCATTGATGGCAAAGTTCCTGGAGCTGGCTCAGGGCCTCCCGGGGCCCAGGGGACTCCTGGTAGCCAAAGTGCCTGAACCACTGGCGGAAGGTCTCTGGGCTGCAGTAGCTGCTCCAGGGAAGGCTGGAGTCCAGACCATAGGTCTGCTCTTCCTCTTTCATCTTCACTCTCAGAATGCTATCAGACTCCTCTAAAGTTTGTGGAAGGAGTGATGACTTTCTCAGTTTACCTAAAGAGGTGGGCTTTAATCTTCAAGAAGGTGAAGTTTTGGGTGCCTGGGTGGCTCAGTGGGTTAAAGCCTCTGCCTTCAGCTCAGGTCATGATCTCAGGGTCCTGGGATCGAGGCCCACATCTGGCTCTCTGCTCAGCAGGGAGCCTGCTTCCTCCTCTCTCTCTGCCTGCCTCTCTGACTACTTGTGATCTCTCTGTCAAATAAATAAATAAAATATTAAAAAAAAGAAGGTGAAGTTTTCCTTAAGGACTCTCCTTAAATATGATTAAAGAAACAAGTGGGAACATGATGGACAAATGTTTCCTAGAACAACACGTATCTAAGATTAGAAACAGACTATACAGAAGTACTACTCTTAATCTTAGTATAAACCATGCTTTCAAAGAATACTTCCTTAAGAGAACTGAAGAGCTAAGATGCATTAATTCCTATGCATGAGTAATTCCCAATTTTGCAAATCATGCACATGAGGCTGACTATCACAATAAGGGATCAGCCAGGATTGTGCAGGAACTCCCGGACAGAAGAAGTAGGGAAGCTTGAGAAAAATTATGACTCTGAGGCAGGCTCAAAGAACCAATTAATTTTTTTCTAGCCAGCTCCAAAGAGTGCTAAGAAATAGTCTCATGACAGAAGTAGTTTCATGTGGATTTTCGTTTACTATTAAACAGTATTAAATATAACATCATGTTTAATACTATCAAATAGTATTAAGACAATACTATTTTGACAGTAAAGGAACCATTCAAAAGTAATTGCACATTCTTCCATCTTAATGTGCTTCCATTTATTCATATTCACTCCTGCTTCTGATCCATAGTATCTTTATTATTTGCCTTTCTTTATCACAGATTAGGTTTCTAATTTTTACTATGACAAATTTTTACCATCATAAATTACTATCATAAATAATGTTGGGGGGTACATTTTCAGGAATACATTATTTTCCCCCCAAGTTATTTAAGGATCCCAAAGACTTGGCTTATTGGGTTCTAATGAGAGTGGCAAATGTATTGCTATGTATTATCAAATGAATTACAGAAAAGATTGTTCATCAATCCACAATGTCAACAGCAACATAGTGATGTATGACGGCAGCAATTTCCCCAAGTGTCATTAGCTTGTTAGCAGAAGCAGGCTGAAAGACACCTTTGCACCATTTTAGTATATGCATCACTGGTAACTGATGGCCAATTAAAAAATCTTTTATGTGCCCCTCTTTTTCCTCTTTAGGCAGTCTACCATCTCCTCCGACTTCATCAAGCGCTGTTCTAGACATCAAAGATACAGCAGTGACCTGAACAAAGCCTGTGGCTTCTTAAAGCTTATATTCTAGCAGGAGACAACAACCTTACCAAATAAATGATACAACAGTGATTGCAACTTAGCAAATGATAACAAATGACAGAATTTACGACGCACTGCTCTCAGCATCTTAAATATAAACTTACTTAAATCCTCTCGAAAGCCTTGTACGGTAATTTTCATGCCCGCATTGTAGATGAGGACCCTAACAAGGCAAGCTCAGGTAGCGAGACCACGGGCAAAGGGGCAGGGCTTGGGTCTGAATACAGGCCACGGTGTTGCGTGGTCAAGAGGCCGGAGGCAAGCGTCCCAGAGCAGAGAAAGAGCAGCAGACCCGATGATATTGGGCAGGGACAGAATCTGGACTCGAGACCTCAGCGGCGGGAAGAGTTGAGACTCTTGAGTTTGGAAGCAGTTTGGGGATGTTACCCTTGAGGGATCCTAAACTAAAGCGGCCTCGGGAAGTCACGAGAGAGAGGGGAGCCCGGGGCGCCCAGTGCCTCTTCAGCACCAGCAGCCGACACGTGCCCCCCCCTTACACACCAGCTCTCGGCGCTACACGGGATACCGGTAGACCAAGCCCCCAACACCGCACGCGGGCCAATAATCAACCGGCTCCCTGCAAGGGCTTCGCTGAGAGCCCCGAATCTGGGGCCCTTCCGCGGAGGACGGACTCTCCAAAAATCCCTCCTCCAGGGGCCTGGCTCGTGGAGGCCTGGCGTCCGAAGGTCCGCAGACGCGTCGCCTACCGGTCCAGCCGGCGCCCCTCCCGCGCGGGTCCCGGTCCCGCGAGACTGCGGGCGGCGCGCCGGAGGTGAGGACGCGGCGCAAAGTGCAGGTGAGCGCCAGCAGGCTGGGAGCCGAGCGGGTTCGGCTGCGACGAAGACGCCGCGGAGGGGCGCGCGGTCGCGCGGTGAGGGGCAAGGAGGTGCGGGACCAGGTAGGGGCCGCAGGAAGCGCCGGAGCGGCCACAAGAGTCGGGACCCCTATAAAGAGGGCGTGCGCCGAGGGAGGAGCCGAGAGAGCCGCTTAGCGGCGGTGTCAGGTCCGCGGCCGCTCGGTTCACCCCCGGGTGAGGACACTTCTCTCCGCGGCCTAGGGTCTCAGAAGAGGTCTCCGTTCTCACCTCCCGACCGGGAAGAGCGACCCCGCGTTATCCGGAAGACGCCGGGGAAGCGCGGAACCAGAAGCTGCTTCCATTCCCCAAGGAGGGCTGGGGGCCGGCCCGGAAACGGGCCGCGGTGCCATGGAAACGAGCCGCCGCCGCAGCGGGTTTTCGGTGTGAGGCGACCCCGGAGTTAAGGGAAGGAGATAATCCCAACGTGTGGGAATCCGGCTAGTAGGCGTCCCTGTTCACATAAACTGGCGTTATTTCTCAAGGTGCTTCTACTTAGGTTATTCCATTTACTTTGTCAATAACCTAGTAAGGTTATTCCCAGTTTACAAGAAATAAGCCCCCAAAGTTCCATAACTTGCCCACGATCACGGAGGGGGAAGACTCCTCTACTTTCTACCTTTAAGTACAATTGCCTGTAATACCATTCGCGCCACTGGGGTTATGCTCCAAACAGTGCTCTTTTAAGGAACGGGTTTAACCTCCTCATCCCCACGACTTTCACGTCGTATACCTAATGGACCTTAAAAAGGTGAGAACCCACCTGCACACGTATTTTGGCATATATATTTTTTTCCTCAGATAATTTTAAGTAAATTTAAAAATAAATTTGGGGCTAAATGAGCTACAAGGCCACAGACCCACATATTGCCACCCACTTCCTATAGGGACTCTTGGAAAGTGTACTTGTGGAGGGAAGTAGGGAATTAGGAAGAGAACAGAGGATGCTTAAAAACCACTTGCTAATTAATAAACAACAATAACAGGAAAAACAAATGAACACACAAAACCCTGGGCATGACTTCTCTGGGCAAAAAAAGTATGCCAATACCAAAGTCTGAAATACAAGAAGAGGCTGCTTTATTCTGTCTATACCAGACCTAGAGGGTTAGGGGAGAAACATATCTAAATTAACCTGCCATGACCTTAAATTTGAAGAAATTCTTGCCTCAATAGGGGACTTTCACAGGAGAAGATTTTTTTGTTGAGGCAGCTGCTAACACAAATAGCAAAGTAGCCCAGAAGTGCAGAGGAGAATGTGTTCACTCTGATGGGAGGTAGGCTAATTTAGTCAAGGCAGTGAGGCATCTGAAACAAGAGTAGTCAATGCATGACAGTGGTGTGAAGTTGTAGAAGGTAGTTTAAGGAGAAAATGGACAATAGTTGAAAGGTGCAAAGAGAGTAAGGAACTGTGAAAAGCCATAGGATTTGGCAAGAGGCCACGAGTGAATTGCTTGATGGGTTTGGATTCCACCAGATAGGCAGATCATCCCCAAAGTTGAAATAATTAAAGAAAGCAAATGTAAAAGACTTATGAAAGCTTCACAGTGTGTTAGATAAAGGACAGGTTTTGTTTGCCTTTTTTTTTTTTTTAATTTTGGGGATAGAGTGAAAAATTACCAGGAACAAGGTCCTAGTAGAGAGCGCATTTACTATACACCAGATGCATGGTACTCACTGAAAATTCAAATATAAGATACAGATTCTTGCTCTTTAGGAACTGATAGACTAATTAAGAAGAACAGTGTATAAATTGACGGTTCAACAGATTCTTGCTCTGTAGGAACTGATAGACTAAGAAGAAGGGTGTATAAATTGACGGTTGCAAACAACATGACAGATGTTCTGATGGAGCTATCTACAGGATGCTATAAAAATACAAAGAAGGTGCTGGGGGAGGGTTGGAGAGAGTGAGGCTGGGATTCGTGGGGGAAAGCTGAGTGCCATGTAGTCCAAACTGAGGAGCCAGTGCAGAAATTTTATATTCCCTGGGATCGAAAGATGGCAAGCCATGAGAAGCTCAGGGTGAGGATGAAAAAAGAAGTGGTTTTAAAAGATGTGACAGGCCAGGTAAAATGCTATGAACTAAAATTTGAAGTAGGATCTCAAGGAAGTGGCACAAGGCTCTCTGCAGTTCAGATAGAACTCTGTGATGGCAATGGGAAGGATAGATTTGGGAGGAGACAAAACTCAAGGCAGGTTGACTAGCTCTGAAGCTATGGCAGATCCAGACTGCAGCTGTTGGAGATCTGAACTAGTGCAGCGAGCGAGGATGGAGGCAGATGAGGAAACATTTAGGAAGCCAATGCTTGCTTGCTGGATAGACTGGCAGGTGATTGGATAGTGTATCATTTAGACAAATCTTTTAAAAGATGGTATGAGCAGGTTTGACAGGTTTATGTGGACATTTGAGGAGAGTTTCAGTAGATTGCATCTGAGGCTGAATAATAGGTGATGACTTTCCCTACATAATTGGACATTTTAGGAGATGATGTAAAAATAAATATCAAACATGCTGTATATCTGAATGCTTCCCTTATGTAACCATATTAAATGCCCTATGAATTTCATAAACCACTTATTAACTAGTGAAGAAAGCAGTTGCTTCATAACTGTATTTTTCTTTTTTTTTTAAGATTTTATTTTTAAATAATCTCTACACCGAACATGGGGCTCAGACTCACAATCCCAAGATCAAGGGCTGCATGCTGCATGGACTGAGCCAGCCAGGTGCCCCAATCACTCTATTTCTTTATCCCAACCCATTTGCTCTCCATCTGGTTAGAAACTTTCATGGCTGTGGATCTGTATCCACCTGTACACACTCATTTTTTCCCTTGCCTTGAGATGCGTGAAGCAGGTATGTTAGAGACAGGCTGCCATTTTTCTACAAGGATACTGAGTTAGAGAGTTAGGTTTCGAAATAAAAGGCAGTTTGCCTGCAGTGGAACTATGGTTTCCAAGAGAGTGGTAGAGAGTGTGTGTAGGAAGTCCAAGTGTGAGTGCACACTGAGTAGCTGTGAGAGTTTGGATGAGTAAACCATGTGTCCCTTTGTGGAAGACAAGAATAAAGTGTTGAGTTAGGAAAACAACTAAGGAAGCATCCCAGACTGAGTTTGTCTTCCCCTGAGTTTGACTTACACCCTCAACTGCCATGCTTCTCAGATTCCTTGCTTTGATAGTGAAACTGCTATTGGCTCCATGTTCCACGCAGAAGTCTTAGAAGTCATCTTGGATATTTCCCTCTTCTTTGTTCACTGTTTCCAGAAGTGAGCAGACAGACCTGGGCTCTCTCCTCAACTCTTACCCAAGCTAACTGTGGGCAAGTTCCTAAAATTTGCTAATCCTTGTCTCATTTATAATATAGGGATCACAATAGTTACCTTGTTGGAAGAAGATTAAATAAACTAATGTAGGTAGATAAAGGTCGCCAGGCAATTCCAGCGGGCAGATATATTAGTTTCTTAGGGCTGCTATAACAACCATGAATTTGGTGCCTTAAAACAAGAGTTCTGGAGGCCAGAAGTCTGAAATCAGTTGCAGTGGCCAAAATCAAGATGTCAGCAGAGCGACACTTCCTGTGGAGGCTCGAGGGAAGAATCCAGGCCTTTCCTCGTACAGCTTCTGGTGGTTGCCAGCACTCTGTGGCTTGTGGCTGCCTCCCTCAGGTCTTTAAGGCCAGCTTTTTTCCCTCTGCTAAGGCTACATGTAATCACATTTAAGTCCTATCCAAAAAATCAAGGATAATTACCCCCATCTCAAAATCCTTACTTTAATCAGTCCTGTAGGGACCTTTTCCTCAAATAAGGTAACATTTACAGGTTGCAGCAATAAGGACCTAATGTCTTTGTGACCATTTTTTGGTCTCCCACAGCAGCTGAGGTTGAGAACCTCCATATTAGCTAAATAAAGAACTGCCTCAAAAGGAAATCTTGTTTGGGAAAACAAGCATTTGAGAGGCATTTGGGTTTTTTGGTTTGTTTGCTTTTTATTGAAGTATAATTAACATCCAGTGTTAGATTAGTTTCAGGTGTGTAATATAGTGACTCGCCAATTGTATACATTACTCAGTGCTCATCAAGATAAGTGCACTCTTAGTCCCCTTTTTTTCTATTTTTGGGAAGGTTTTATTTTTATTTCACTTATCATAGAGTACTATTTAATTCCTACTCGGGTCACCCTAAGAGGAGTTTTAACCCATGGTCTCTGGGCTGTGTATCTGTGTGCCTAATGTGGTAACCACTAAATACATGTGGCTACTTAAGTATAAACTCACTAAAGTTAAATAAAATTAGAAATTCAATTCCTCAGTCACTTTTACCAATTTCAAGTAGCTTCATACGGCCAATGATTGTCCTGTTGACAGCACAAGCATCACAGTACAGAGCTCTAATGGACACCATGTGTTTTTAGGTGCATATATGTACTTCTCCGGGGACAGGGTCTAACAGAAGACACAAGCTACCGACCTTGACAGAGACTAGCCTGTTGATGTGTTTAAGTTGCCCTGCAATTTTGAAATTGAGTTGGTTCTCAAAATGGAAATTTTGATCAATACATTTTAAAAATCCACACTACTCACTTCTTTTGGAGAACTGAAAAATCTAAGAATAGCAATCCTGTATTCCCTCTGGGTGAATGTTTCTTGGAGCGATGTACCTGCTACCTGGGGCCACTTAGAACCTTCTTTTCCCAGTTGCTAAAAGTCCCCACTTGCCCTTTGCCAGTTCCATCACCTGCTCAGCTTCTAGTTTGAGACTTCTGGTCTTCATCTTCTGTTTCTCAAAGACGTCCATAGCCCATATCACTGCTTGTCAAAGTTGAATGGGCATAAGAGTCACTTGAGGAGCTTGTTAAGTGCAAATTCTGATTCAGTAAGTTTGAGGTGGGTCCCAAAGGTCTGCATTTCTAACACATTTCCAGGTGAGGACAGTACTTTGAGTAGCAAGGCTGTGACTGAACCCAGGAGCTGGTTCATGGTATCTAGCAACAAAGAAACGAAGGCAATGTCTATTTCCTTGACTAACTTAATGAAGAGCCAAATTCAAGCTTCTAGGAAGCTGGCTCAAATATCAGACAGGTTACTGTACAATTGGTAAATGAAATTTCTTTCCCCATCTTTAGAGTGGCTTCTTTGGTATTTGATAGTGAATTTGTAACAATTAAAGCTTATTTTTTTATGTTTTGGAAGGTTTTATTTTTATTTCACTTATCATAGAGTACTATTTCATTTGTATAATATAGTAATCCAGCACTTCCATACAACATCCAGTGTTCATCACATAAGTGCACTCCTTAATCCCTATCCCCTATTTTCCCCCATTCCCCCACCCACCCACCTCCCCTCTGGTAGTCATTCATTTATTTTCTATAGTTAAAAGTCTGTTTTTTGATTTGTCTCTCTCTTTTTTTATCCCTTTGCTCATTTGTATTGCTTCTTAAATTCCACATATAAGTGAAATCATACAGTATTTGTGTTTCTCTGAATGTCTTATTTCACTTAGCATCATACTCTCTAGCCCCATCCAGATCGTTGCAAATGCCAAGATTTCATACTTTTCTATGACTGAGTAATATTCCGTTGTATATATATGTATACCACTTCTACCTTTTTTTCTTTTCCCCCTTCACATCTAGGGTTAGGGTTCAGGATAGGGCTAGGGAAAGGGGTGGGTTAGGATTAGGGCCAGGGTGAGAGTATGTGCCTTGTATATTAACATTAAGAGACTCTCCATAGGGTTTTTGGTTAGAATTAGGGGCTAGGGGTAGGGTGAGGGCTCAGGTTAGGGTTATGGTATGAGCCTGGTGTTCTGCAGTTCGACTTCTGCTTCGGTGTGATTGTTATGTGGCATCCACCCACCAAGCTGAGGCAAGGAAGGGAGTTAGACCTCGAAACGCTTTCTTTAAAAAATATTTGTTTATTTATTTGTGTGGCTGTGTGAGTGTATGGGGGTGTGGGTGTGGGTGTGTGTACATGAGTGGGGTTGAGCAGGGAGCCCAGTGAAGGGCTTGATCTTACAACCATGAGATCATGACTGGAGCTGAAACCCAAGAGTCAGATATTTTTTTTTTTTTAAGATTTTGTTTATTTGACAGAGAGAAACACAGCCAGAGAGGGAACACAAGCAGGGGGAGTGAGAGAGGGAGAAGCAGGCTTCCCAGCGAGCAGGCAGCCCGATGCGGGGCTCGATCCCGGGTCTCCGGAATCATGACCTGAGCCGAAAGCAGTCGCTTAACCAACTGAGCCACCCAGGCGCCCCAAGAGTCAGATATTTAACCCACTGAGTCACCCAGGTGCTTTTTAAAAAGAAGTTCAGTTGTTCCTTCTGTTTTTATCTCTACCTTCACACCTTTTCAGAATATTACCAATCTTTTCAGAAACATTACCAATTCTTAAAGGTTTGGGATCTTCCCAGAATAACTCGGCTGCTTCTCAGCTTTTCTTATTTTGTGTTCAGGAGCCCACTTTCTCATTCTAGTGTTAGGGTTAGGGTTACAGTAAGGGTTAAGTTTAGGGGAAGGGTGTGTGCCTGGAATCCTGTAGTTCAGAGATCTTGCCAGAGAGTTAGGTTTATGGTTAGGGTTAGTGAAAGGGTTACGCGTAGGTATTCCAGTTATGGGTTAGTGGTAGGACTAAGGTTTGTGTTAGGCTAATGGTTAGGGTGAGGGCTGTTAGATATGCCAGGTTTTCTGTAGTTCAGAGACCTTTGCAAAGAAGAAAATCCTTGACTTCTACATAGGTGAGAATAGACATGCTAGCCATCCACTGAGTTGAGGCGTGGAAGGGATTGGGGACTCTAAATAATCTTTAAACAGATGCTGAATTGTTCCTTTTATTTTTTTTCTCTATCTCACATTTATTTTCAGTGCATTATTATTTAAATCCCCATTAGTTAAATAGTAATATTAGTTCCAGGTGTAGTATCAGTTGCAGGTGTATAATATAGTGATTCAGGGCTTCCATACACCACCTGCTGTTCATCACCACAAGCCCTCTCCTTCATACCCATCACCTGGTTCACCCATTCCCTCTCCCACTAAAACTAGTTTAGTTATTGCACAGGTATGGGTGGAGATGTTTTTAATTGCCCACTCAGCAGATGTCTCTGAGTGAAGTCTGGCTGAGAGTCTTAGCAGAAACCATTTTACCAAACACTCTGAAGATGATCAAACAACATAAAGATTATATATATCTTCCTAGCGTGGATTCCTTGAATGACCAAGAAGGGCTGTTCTGACTCCCCATTCCCCAGTGTATGTGCTGAATAAGGGTAGAGTTTCAAGTAAAGGTTTTCCAAGAAAATGTCCCAAAACTAAATTCACAGATTAAAAGGGCCAGCCTTTTGCGTGCACAGCACAAGGGATGAAGACCTATATCGTTCTGGAATTTCTCAAAATATAGGGCAAATTTGAGATCGTAAGAGCTTCCAGAATCTAACCAGCTGCAAACTAAAAATTGAAAACTGGGGTGATATTAGACTTCTCAGTCTAGAAGATGATGAACAATGCCACTAAAATGTGTGAGGAAAATTGATTTCTAACTTAAATCCTGATGAATGATACTGAAAGTAGGAATAAGGACATTTTCAGATATGCGAAGTATCAAAAAAAAAAAGTCATTTCCCATGCACCCTTTCTCAGAGGCTGCTGGAGGTCTACCTAAAAGAGTAATCCAAGTAAGAAAAGATGGATAGGAGATTCAACATAGCGGGTAATGATGGAAATTCTCGAGAGGGTGATAAAGGAGACCCTAGGTGAAATTTTTGTATCTAAGAAAACAGACAGCTCAAGGCATGTGCCTCCAAGGGGGAAGGTACTACAGATAGAGTACTGGGTGTTATGTTCCATCACGGAGAGGACATGTATGCTTTGGACTGAGAGTTTGCAGTTTTGGCAGGATTAGTGATGGGTACGTAGAAGACTAATCAAAGGGGCAGGGGGGAACCACACTCATTTATCATTAAGTCCAGGCAAATAAAATGGTGTGCAAGGAATTTAATTATAGTACATTGGATAATACATATATAGTCATTATAATGTGGACACTGAAATCTGATCTAACCAGAATAAGTTAGAAGTATATTGGGAGGTTTCAGGAGAGGGGGTCATGAAAATTCTGTGTGTGAAGGTAATGTGTCTGTATAAGAGAGCTAAATCCTTATATTCCATAATATGAACTTAATAACACATAGAAGTCAAATATCAAAATAGATAGGTGTCTTAAGTTATTTAGAATGTGTAAGTCAATCCCCATGGAAAAAAGAATAGAAAGTTGGATGCGGTTCTTCAAAGCAGGACTTTGTGGTGGCATGGGGGAAGGGACTTCCCTTGTCCATTCCAGGTCTTATAGACCAATCTGACTTTTCCATTATGTGTATCATAACATCAGTTATAAAGAATAAACCACAATCGCACCACTCATTCCCTTAAAGTCTTCTGTAAGGAGCTTCCATCCTCCACCCTTCAGTTGTCTTCCCTGTTGCCAAATATAATTCACTTATTTTAGTCCTTATTTTCTCAGCATTTCACATTATTAACCACTATACTTCTCCCACTTTGAATTCTGTCCTTCTTTACCCCCTCTGGCTTCAGGTTCTCATCCTTTTTCTGAGCACTTACAGTGGTTCCTCTTCTTTGGCAATCCCACATATTATTCATGTTCTTCATGTTCTGCCTTTGGTTCCTGCACTTTTCATGCTGTAGGCTCTCTTTAGGCTAGCTCATCTATTTTCACAGATAAGCCCTTCAACTACCATCTCTAAACGAATGAGTTCTGGTTTATATCCTGAGCCTGAGCCTGAGCCTTTTCTTGACCCTCCTCCTCATAGAGGTGACTTTATGAAACATCACTCCTTGTTTGTTTTATAGACACTGTAAACTAAACATGAATTCTTCCTTACTTCCTCTCCACCTATTCCTTTTCCTCCTATCTCCTGAGTGAGCACCACCATCCCCCCAGTAGAAATCTGGAATCTTCCAAGATGTGTCTGCGTTGCTCATATGCATGTCAGACAGGGTCTGTGTTCCGTTCATCCTTATGTTCTCTGAGTCATTTGTTCCCTTTAAGGTAACTGGCACAGTAATCTCTAGTTAATTCATGCTCCATAAATATGTGAACAAAAAGAGGATCAAACAGATAAAAGGGACAGTTTCTGAAATTTAACAGATTGTCCAGATAGATTTCAAGGCACAGTAGTTACCAGGGAAGACAGGTAATCCATGAGGAGAGCTCAGTGGGGCGGAGAGCTGCTGCAGGAGGATACATTAGAATAAAGCATCATGGCTTCATGACATTTTCTTTCTTTTTTAAAGATTTTATTTATTTATTTGACAGAGAGAAACACAGCAAGAGAGGGAACACAAGCAGGGGGAGTGAGAGAGGGAGAAGCAGGCTTCCAGCCATGCTGGGAGCCCAATGCGGGGCTCGATCCGGGGACTCCGGGATCATGTCCTGAGAGGAGTGCAGACGCTTAACGAGCCACCCAGGGGCCCCAGCTTCATGACATTTTCATGTGAAGAGACAGACATTGGAAATTTGCCACAGTACGGAGAACTCATGTCTAGTAAGACAGTAAAGCCAGTGACAGGAGAGATACAAGGTAGAATTTTGGAGTCTGCTATAATCTTGGGTGTCCCGCACATTGTCCGTATAGGATCTTGCTTCTCACCTCTCTCCTGAGGCATGGGGCTTCAGGTATTCATTTATGAGTTGGTCTCCCCATACTGGAACTAGCATTAGGTGAGAAGCAGATTTAGTGCTGTATTGGTCTCTTAGGACTGCCATAACAAATTACCACAAACTTGGTGCCTTAAACCAACAAGAATTTATTATCACATTGTTCTGGAGGCTAGATGTCTATAATCAAGGCATGACAGGCCAACGCTCCCTCAGAAAGCTCTAGAGAAGAGTCCTTTGTATCTTTCCAGCTTGTCATGCTTACTGGCAATCTCTGCCTCTGTCATCACATGGCCTTCTCTCTGTGTTTAAGTGTGGCTCCATGTCTCATCTGCCTTTAAAGGATACCAACATTGGATTTAGGGCTCACCCTCATCCAGTATGACCTCATCTTAACTAATTACATCTGCAAGGGTGCATGGGTGGCTCAGTCGTTAAGTGTCTGCCTTTGGCTCAGGTTATGATCCCGGAGTCCTGGGATCGAGCCCCACATGGGCTCCCTGCTCAATGGGAAGCCTGCTTCTCCCTCTCCCATTTCCCCAGCTTGTGTTCTCTCTCTCGCTATCTCTCTGTCAAACAAACAAAATCTTTAAAAAAACCTAATTACATCTGCAAAAAAAGTGTGCATTTCTAAATAAGGTTGCATTCTGAGTTTCCAGGTGGACGTGAATTTTGGAAGGACACTGTTCAACCCATTGCAGTGCCTTTGCCAGCTAGTGGTTTATTGAAATTCACCCCTTCCCTTCTCTGTAAACATGAAATAAGCCTCTTAAATATTTTTTCTTTACCAACAAGCATGATGTTATAATTTGTCAGTAGGGGGCTCTGGAAAGACATGACAAGAGAAAGAGGCTTCCCTCCCTGTTTCTGGTGTGCTGGCTCGACAAGTTCAGCACGCAGCTCAGCACGCAGCTCTCCAGGACCCTGCCGCATGTTTCCCCTGATGGCAGTTTCTTTCTGCATCCTCTTGAGCAGGTTCATAGTAGAGTGACACTAGTGAGGTACCTCCCAGTGAATGACTTTCCCTTGCACTCTGGAGAAAAGATTTCCAGCAAGTTCCATTACCATGGCACAGTAGAGACTTCTCTGCTGTGCAGCGAGCGATGGCTATGCACTGTAAAGGAGGCTGCTAATAATCACATGGACACTCCATGGGTATAAATCAGTCACCCCAGTGCTTGCTCATTGAGCCATAAACAAAGTAGCCACAGTGGTGGGGATGGAGGCTATACATGGGGTTCAAAAACATGGACTTCCCCTACTCAGTGTTGATCTAACATTACTGCTGCAGAGCAAATCTGTCAACAGAAGAGGCCAACAGTAGGCCCCTTATATGGCACCTCTCCCATGGAGACCTACCAGCCACCTGGTGGCAGACTGATTACACTGGGCCTCTTTCTTCAGAGAGGCGGCAGAGATTCATCCTCACTGGAATACACATGTTTTCTGAATGTGGAGTTGCCTTCCTGCAACATAGTACTTCAGCCAGCTGTACCATCTGTGTACTTAGGGAATGCTTTATCCGTCATCTGGTGTTCTGCATGGCACTGCTTCTCATCCAGGAGCCCATTTCCCAGCTAAGGAAATACAGCATGGGGCTCATGCTTATGGAATCAACTGGTCTTAACCCACACATTCCATCCCCTAGGAGCAGACGGCCTAACTGAGAGTTGGAGTGGCTTACTGAAGACTCATTTGTGGTGCCAGTTGGGAGACAGTACCCCCAAACAATGTGATTCTGTCTCACAGGAGATAGTAAATGCTTCAAACCAGCAAATGTTACTGGGTGTTCTCGCCCCCCTAGCCAGAACACATGGATCTGGGCATCAAGGGTTAAAGTGGGAGTGGCTCTTCGCACTCTTAAACTCAGTCACACATTTGCAGAATTATTTTTCCTGCCCCAGAAACTTTGAGTAACGCTGTTAGGAAAGTCATAGTCTCCAAGGGAGGAATGCTTCCATTAGCAGACACAGTGGTTCAACTGAATTAGAGAGAATGCCTTCTGGACGTTTTGGACTTATACCATTGAGCCCCTGGTGGAAGGAAGGAGGGGAGGGGGAAAGGGAGGAAAGAAGGAGGAAAGGAGAGAAGGAAGGGAAGGAGGGAGAGAGAAAGAGAAAAAAGAGTCAGTCTAGGTGAGGTGAACTCAAGTTGCTGCTATGAATGCAGACAAGAAGGATTATGAAACCCAGGGAGTTACCTGGGGGTGTCTAGGAGTGAAGGTTTGGGGCACTCCAGATGAATTTCTGGTTGAGGATGTAAGAAGTGTGGACTGGCGAGTGGAGGAAGGAAGATGTAGTTGTCATTGACAGCCTCACAGCACATCGCAGAAACGGGCACAGCAGTAGCTTTGTGTGTTTTCCGTTACACATACATGTTTATTTTATATGCCAACCAGTTTCTTTTATGTGCCTAGAGCCGAAAATTAACTTCACAATGTGTTCATTAGGTAACAGAATATTCAGTGAGACTGTACCTGAATTTGAGGAGTAGTTAAGATTACCAGTGACGCATACAATGACTCTTGGGGTTGTGTATCTCCATATTTTGAGGAAAAGGTGAGAACTTTACCTTTAAGACAGATAGCTCTATTTTGTTACAAGAAAAGTTAGAGTTGTTTTATTGATGTACAGAAGTTTATTACTGTGTAGAACAGGGCACATGGAAGCTAAACAGCTGCAGGGCTGTCCTCAGTTGTCTTGCGATGCTTTTGCTTTAGGTGTTCTTTGAGTCTCTTCTTCTTCACTCAAATTTGAGGCCCAGCTTGTTTCACCATGAAGTTTCCTCCAATTACCTTACCCTATAGTGATTTCCTCCCCTCATGTCCCTGGAGAACTTGACTACATCACACATTTAGCACCTAATTATACTCTGAATGTAATTTTCCTCTAATTATTTGATGTGTTATACTGCCTTTCCACCAGTCCCAGCCCACCAGATCCTAAGCTCTTTTAGGACTGTCTCTCTCTCTCTCTCTCTCTCTCTCTCTCTCTCTCTCTCTTTTTTTATTATCCATCAAAAATATACATATGAATACACACTCAATGAATACGTCTTAATAAAATAGCTGTCCTTATTCACTGGCTGCACTGGCTAATCTGCTACTTACTCCAAATCCACTTTTCAGCTAATACAATGTTTCCCAACCTAATTTGACTAGAGAATAATTTTGACATTAATAAGCAATGTCTCAAAATCACTTGGGAATTCTTAAAACATTTCATCAATTTTTGCTTTGTATATAGCAGTGATTTATATAAAATATTTTATTTTGGATTAACATATAAAATTCTTTTAAAAATATACTCTATAATGTTTATTAAGATGACTTCACTTTACTTAAAAATAATTATATAAGAAGACATACTGTACTTCCCCAAAAGGACATACTGTAGTTCCACAAAAAATTAAAAATGTGATCCAGTAATTCCACTTCTGTGTATAAACTGAGAAGAACTGAGAACCGTCTTGAAGAGGTATTTGTTCATAGCATTATTTACAATAGCCGGAAGATGAGAGTCAAACAACTATTCATTGAGAGATGAATGGATAACAAAATGTGGTATGATACATGCAATGTAATATTATTCAGCCTTAGAAAGGAAGGAAATTCTGACACATGCTACAACATGAATGAATACTGAGGATATTATGCTAAGTGAAATAGGCCAGTCACAAAAAGACAAATGCTGTGTAATTCCACTTACATGAATGGAGTCAACAGAGCAGTGAAATTCATAAGAGACAGAAAATAGAATGGAGGTTGTTAGGGACCGGGGGAGCGGGAGGAGGGAGCTGCTGTTTAATGGATACCGTTTCAGTTTTGCAAGGTGTAAAGAATTCTGGAGATTGGTTACACAACATGAATATGCTTAACACTACTTAACTGTACACTGAGTGGTTAAGATGGTAAATTTTATGTTATGTATATTTCATCACAGTTTTAAGAAATCCGACAGGTGGGGCGCCTGGGTGGCCCAGTAATTAAGTGTCTGCCTTCAGCTCAGGTTATGATCCCGGGGCCCTGGGATCAAGCCTAATGTCGGGCTCCCTGCTTGGTGGGAAGCCTGCTTCTTCCTCTCTCTCTCCCCCTGCTTGTGTACCCTCTCTGGCTGTGTTTCTCTCTAATAAGTAAACTCTTTAAAAAAAAAAAAGATAGATAGATAGAAAGAAAGAAAGAAAGAAAGAAAGAAAGAAAGAAAGAAAGAAACCCAGCAGAGTCTATAAAATGAAATTTGTAGAGATTATTCAGGAACCAGTAAAAAAAATAAGGAGAAAAAGAGAACCAAAATAAATGGAATGATTATATTAGGAGGATTAGAAGACCTGATACTGCAAAATGACAGTTTATCCTAAAATCATCTGTAGATTTATCTGTAGATGTATTGCAATCCCAATGAAAATTTCAGTACTTTTCTGGAAATTAAAAAAATTTATGATACTAACATTTATATAGAAATGCAGAGTTAAGAAGAGCCCAGACACTCTTAAAAGAGAAGAATGAGATGGTAGGGTTTGCTGTATTGGTTGTCAAGATGTATTAAAAGTCTGCGATAACTAGAACAGTATAGTGTTAATGTAAGGATAATCAGCATCAGTGGAAGAGATTAAAGATTCTGCAAATAGATTCACACATACACGGTTATTTGATGATTGACATGAATAGCACTGCAGAATAGTAAGTGAAAGATGGTTTTTCCAACAAATTATGTGGCTCAATTAAATATCTATATAGAAAAAGTAAAATAAAATTTTATTCTTATCTCACACCATACACAAAAATCATTTCCAAGTCAGTTGTGGACCTAAATGTGAAAAGCAAAACAGTAAAGATTTTGGAATAATAATATGGGGAAATATCTTCAAGGTATTGGGATAGGGAGTGATTTAAAAAATAGGTGCGTAGGTGGCTCAATTGGTTGTGCTTCTGACTCTTGATTTTGGCTCTGGTGATGACCTCCCGGTTGTGAGATCCAGCCCCACATTGGAGAGTCTGCTTGAGACCTGTCCCTCTCCCTCTGCCTCTCCCCTCACTCATGTGTGCCTTCTCTCAGATGACTAAATCTTAAAGCCATAAAACAAAACTAGGACACTAAAAGCACAGTCAAAAGGGAAAAATTAGGAATTTGACTTTTTAAGATTTTGAACTCCTGTTCCTCAAAAGACTGAAAAGGAAAGCAAATGTGGAATCCCAGGGTGACTATTGCCACGCAACAATTAGAGGGTAAATAATTAGTCTCATTGGAGCAGCAGCAGTGAAGAGAGCTCCAATAACCTTTAAAGCAGTATTGTTGGAGGTTCCAAATTTGTTTTAAAAAAAAATTTGACCTTACAGCTTCAGTAGAGAGTTTGGGCTTTAATTTTAGTAAGTACCTAGAAAACTAAGCAAATAAAAAAATGAAGCCATGTAATGATTTTGCAGGAGCAAAAACATACAAGGATGTTACCAGAGAGAACATATGACTATACAGTACTTTCTGGTTCATCTCTGAACAGTATTTATGAACTCATAAATCATAATATGGTAAACATAATTCATTAATAACTATATTTAGATATACTGTAGTTATGTTTAAATATAGAAGAATGTTACATTAAAATTAAACAGAATAATATATTTATATTTAAATATATTTTCATTCATTAACACTGTATTATAACTACATTTAGAGGAGAAGGAGGTGATAGGGAAAGAAGTAAATCCCTAGTTTCCCAAGCGGTAATATAGTGTTCTTTGCCCTCTTCTCCACAAGAGGGCACATGATGAATAAGATTTTCAATTCCATTGTTCCACTGCTGGCCTTCAGCTGTTACCAGCAAACCATGTACTTCCATTTTGGTATTGTTGACAAACTGCTATTGTTAACATCTAAACAACCATCTTTGAGTTCAGGGCACTATTTAAGGGCTGTCCCGACAAAGAAGGTGTGACTCAAAATACCCGGAATCTAAGGGGATCACAGAGGGGGAAAGAACCATACATTTGGATGACATGCTAAGGGCCTGCAGATCATGAGTTGGGGGTGTTCCTTTGGAGAGATTGGAATGGTGGGGTGGGAGTGAGGCATGGCCGGGAACAATGTCAGTGATGCATTTGGATGAGGCAGTGGGGATGGGATAGACTGTAGGTGTGAGAGCCCTGAGGGCCCAGGATGGCCCTGGGAATGCAGAAGATTATACTATAGAAGACTTGGGGGTGGGGAGGAAAGGTTTTACCACCAAGATGCTGTCTGGGAACACTGGGCAGAACCAGGTCTGTTCTCCCTTCTTTGCTTGCAGCCTACTATGTTCTGTGTTCATGTAAGGCTCGTTACCTCCACACGCACCCACCCTGCCCTGCCCACCACACACCCATAGCTGTCTTCTGGGGTGCTTACCCTCTGTTCACAGAGGCCGTTTCTTTGTCCAGGGATCTTTCCTCTTAGAGACTGGTGTTTTCCTTCAGGCCTCTCCCCACTTTTCTGAAGGTTTGCTCTCACATTATCAAACCTTGGCTGCCTTCTTATGCAGGACCTCTAAGCTCCTCTGACCAACTAGTCTCCTTCTTTTAGCCTCCTTTCTTGAGCTTCCCTGGTCTCTAGGCCTCTTCTCCTCTCCCACCACCAGCATTTTCGTCCTTCTTTCCCCATGGTGTCACACCTGGCACTGAGTCAGCTAGCCTCTCTAAAGGCCCGGAAATGGACTGACTCCCAGGACCCCGGGGTGCTCATGAATATGGCTTTGCACTGTTTATAGCCTTTTGTTTTTTCTTTTTATGGTCTCTTCAACCTCTACTCTTGGCATTTCGATTGAATACAAGTATTTTCAAAGCCATGGCTCTGCTTTGGACTGAACTTGAGAAGTAGAAAGATATGCACTGTATTTTAAATATTACTAGGAGAGGATTTTTAATGGAGCTTGTCCCCTGTGCCATATAATGGTGCCATGGAAATCACACCAAACCAGGGGTCCTAATGCAGAGGCTGTCCTCCTGTTGCTGCCCTTCCTGAATTTATCTCTTGGAGTTTCAGTTTCCTCGTCTGTAAAATGAAGGCAGTGGTCATAATTACCTCATAGGAATGTCTTGAAAAATAAATGAGGTAATAAATGGAGTAGTATTTGCTAAGTGTCTATACTAAAGAAATGTAACTGTCACTATTATTATTTCCTCTTCTGTAAAACTCAAGTGAGATTGCCAAGGGAAAGCTGAATGATCTCCAGAAGGCTCCTTCAGGCTCTGTCTTCTGAGTTTGTCAAATACAGTTTACCACATGTGCTGGTCGTGGCTTATAACTCAGTCCTTACAGCTTCTCTCATCTCTCCTTTTCTTCTCTGGCAACTTCCACCTCACCCCAGTCCTTGGAACACTTCTATAAAGCTTTTTGCCCTAAATTCCTCTCTGCTTGAAAGAGTGAGTTGTTGCAGTTCCGGGTGCAGTGGCCTCACCATCTGGCGTCACCGTCCAGCCCCAGGCACCTGGGCAAGGACAAACCAGAGGAGTCACTGCCACCTCTCCTCACGTTTGAGTTTCTGGGTCTGAAAATGGGCCAAGAGATGCCATATTGGTTGCCATGACAAACCACCTGTTGTATACAAATGTTTTTCTTCTATTCTGGAGCAACCTCTTATCCAGCCTGCAACAGGGCAGCTTTTCTGGACCTGAGGGAGGGCAGAACCCTCACTGATGGGTTGAACTGATCACGTTGCCCAGCCCCCCTTAGGAAATTTCTGGGTTTTTTCGCTTTTGTCTGCCTGCCTGCTTTAGAACAACCGCAGCCATGAGTCAACCTATTGTTCACTGCATGTATAATCTAGCATGGCAGGATTAAAAAATGGAGCCTGTGTTGGCCCAGTTTGGGCTGAATGATAGATGCTGCTTTCCCAGTAGAGTCAAGACTATGTACAGAGGAGCTTTCCAAAGAGTGGTTCTGTGATCCCACCTAACTTCTGTCTTTCTTAGAAAAGAGGTTTCAAAGATGGAGAAAAGGATAGATTTGAGAAGGGATTTTTGGAAAGAGCTGCTGGTGGTGCTGTTCCCCACCTTGTGCAGTGGAGGGAGAAACCAGAGGGGCTATGTGGGACAGGCCTGCGCTCCCACAGTTTGTAGGGGCAGAGGGAATATGCGAGTGTTTTCCAAGGACCAGACTTGGGCCACTCCAGTGACAATGCTGGCATGGGGTAGTTTTATATCACAACCTAGAAGGCTGCCTGGTGAACAGAACCCCACAGAAGAATAAAGTCTGAGGCTCCATCAGACACATAAAGGTTGGGGAAAGGGTCTTGAGTGACTGGCTAGAAAAAGGTCTGCACTCTCAATTGAATCTCTGAAAACCCCACAGAATTACCTCAGGAAGGAAATCACTTGCTTCATGGGGAGGGGTGATGCCAGATTATCATAGGATTCCAAGTTGTGAGAACTTTCTGGCCTCACTTTTACCTCCCCCCTGGGTGGGGTCAGAAACCATGGCAAAGGGTAGAGTGAAAAATCATGAAATAGGTTGGAAAGAAAAGAGAAGTCTATCAGGACTTTCCCTCCTGCCAGTATCATGGCAGAGAAGGAAAAACCCAACCCAAACATGAGGTTTAAAGTTAATTATTATTTGCAACTGTGTGGATGGAACTAGAGGGTATTAAGTAAAATAAGTCAGAGAAAGACAAATATGATTTCACTCATATGTACAATTTAAGAAACAACATGAACATAGGGGTAGGGATGGAAAAATAAAATAAGATGAAAACAGAGAGGGAGGGCACCTGGGTGGCTCAGTGGGTTAAAGCCTCTGCCTTTGGCTCAGGTTATGATCTCAGAGTCCTGGGATCGAGGCCCGCATTGGGCTCTCTGCTCGGCAGGGAGCCTGCTTCTTCTCTCTCTCTGCCTACTTGTGATCTCTCTCTCTCTCTCTGTGTCAAATAAATAAAATCTTAAAAAAAAAAAAACAGAGAGGGAGGCAAACCATAAGAGACTCTTAACTCTAGGAAACAAATAGGAGGGGCAATGAATGGGAAGATAGGGTAATTGGGTGATGAGCATTCAGGAGGGCACTTGATGTAATGGGCACTAGGTGTTATATGCAACTGATGAATCACTAAATTCTACCCCCAAAACTTATAAAAAATAAAGTTAATTATTATTATTACATTGGGCATCACACTTGAATTACTGGATTTACAGTGACTAGAGGACCTTTTGTTACTCATAAGGAACCAAAAAATCTTAGGAGCTGCCCAGGTGTTTCTCCACAGGGCAAAGGAGAACTAGCCCCACCCTAGGGAAAAGGAGTGATGCTCTCTGGTCCCCATCTCCATGAAGCTTGTTTGCTCCATAAAAAGGCCAGGCCGGTGTTCTGTGCCAGAGTTAGGAGTACATGGAGTGACCATAAGGAGTGGCAGTGGCTCTGGGCTTTATTCTGGTGCAGGATCCTAAGGCCAAGAGTGAGGATATCAGAAGTCAAGGGCTGATGTCCTGGACTACAGATTGCCTAAGCTAGATGAGGAAGAAAATGAAACATTGGCCTTGCAGACCATGCCCGGTGGGTCCAAGTGTTGGAACTGGGATTCTATTGAGAATGGGAGGCACAGGAAATGGTGCCCGAACAGCAGGCTTCCAAGCAGCCTTCTGAAGGGGGCACATTCACTTGTGGGAATAAAGATCTGGGGGTTAGTATGTGGGCATCGGTAGCTGGGCTACAGAGAGAGAGGGAGAGGATGGTTGAGTAGATGACCACGGACTGTGGAGCCAGAGTGGTGGCTCATCCATGGTATGCAATTGACAGGAGAAGGGTGGAGAGGACTGGTTCAGTCAGGTACTAAAGTCGAAGCATAATGAGAAGGTGAGTAGAAATCAGCCAGAAGGAGAGTCACATGTGATACTGTCTTCTAGGCATGAACTTTCAGGAAGCTCCACTTCAAGGGAGGAGAAATAGATTGGAGATGGATCTGGATGGTTGCCCTGACTGAAATGCTGTAGTATAATATCTAATTATTAAGCTCTAGACCTCTCATCACACACACACACACACACACACACACACACACACACACACACACACAGCCTAGGCTGACCAGGGCCTGGACCCTTACACAGTCCCCATCTAGGACAAATGGACCTTACCCCTCTCACCATGACTGACACCCTCCAAGGGCTCATAGGACAGGACATGATGCAGGGGGAGTGAGGCTGGGAAGGCCTGGCATGTTTTCCTTCAGCCGTTCTGCCTTCACTCCTTCATTTGGGGTAGAGAATTATTTGTCTGATGCAGGGGCTAGCAAGGATCCATATTAGTGCTCCCCAAGTGGCTGTTCATGGCTGATGGATGACTGAGGCTGGCAGTTAGACACAATCATGTTTAATTGGTTCTGGTGTTTGAACCAGCAGATAGGGAGGGGTAGTGTCTTCTGTCATTTCTCTGTACCACATATATGTGTATAAAGTAAACTGGAACAACACATCTGAATGGCTCTCTCCCCCCCAGGGAGGGGAGTTTCTACATATAAATCATACTTCTCTTAGCACTTTGAGACAATGAAGACTTATTCAGCATTCTAGGTTGATTATACTGCTCTGTGCTTGCATGAAATATCAGGTGTTATAATCATTTTCCATGGGACTGCCCTGTTCTGGATCCGCAGTGATACTGACTTGTCAGTGTAGAGGGCCACACCTGAAAGCAGCAGCCATGTCATTAGCATCACACTCTCCTCCAGCTGACTCAATTCTCCTCCCCAGCAATCTGCTCAGGATCTAGTCCAAGGCCTGGCACACAGAGTCTTCATTCTTCATCCCCAGCCTGTCAGAGTTGAGGTCGTCAAAACCACAGGAGCCTATTCGTTTTCCTGGAAGAAAAGAAGGGGCTTCATCAAAACAGGGAGGGAACACAAGGAGGGGCAGAAGGAGAGTGAAGGAGTAAAGGAGAAGCAGGGGGAGAAAATGGTGTGAGTCTGCAGTGTTAGACACTACCCATGCAAGCAGGACAAGACCTAAAGGGCAATTGCAACAGCTCTTGAGAGATGCTCATGAAGTCTGGGGGTGGAGTGTAGAAGCCAGATTGTAATCGGGCTAGGCGTGAGGAAATGGAAGAGGCAAGTGTAGACAGTTCTTTCAACAACTCTGGCTGAGAAAGGGTGGGGAGAAATGGGGCAATAACTGCAGGGAAGGTGTTTTTCTGATGGGCGGGGTTTAAGCATTGACGAAAAGCCCACTTTTTATTTAAGTGCTCCTTGGTTCTAACATGTTAAGGTCAAGGCGGTATGTAGTCAGTCACAGGCAGGGACGACATGATGACACCTCTGATAAGACTGTGGTGGCACTCGATCCCATGTATACCACAGCCCCAGTGGTTCTTAGCCTAAGTTCCACTCTAGGCCACTGTGGGCTGTGGAGTGCAGTGCACAGGATTAGGATTATTTGGAAGCACTGCAGGTGGTTGACAAAAATAAAAATAATAAAAATAAATAGATTATAGAAGAACAAGAAAAGAGAAAATAACTCAGAAAAAATCTTCATTTTTGAAATTGAAAATTACTTCTAAAAATCTGCCAACACCTAAAAGCTATGTTGGATTTTTAAAACAAATACCACCCCCCCACACACACCCAGAGCTCTGAAGAGGCTTGCCTAGAGCCCAAGTGCGCTATGGATATTCTAGGGGAATGATCCCAATTTTAGGAGAGAGATCTCTAGTCTGATGACTAGAGACACCTAGTCATAAACACATGCAGTTTTGCACCAGCTCCCAGTGATAAAGAGTGTGGAGTATGGCACTTGCTGGTTATTGGCAAAGGAGGCTAACTTGGGAGAAATGGGCATATTTTGTTACAATATAAGTTAATGGAGAATGATTTCAGAATGGTGAGTGTCTTGATAAAAACATCAAATGACATCATACCTCAAAAAAACTAAAATTAAAATTGACTTAATTAAATATTGAATAGGATAAACTAAGGCACACCAATTGTCTTTTAAAAGGGCAGAATTCACGGCTTCTGGGTGCCTCAGTCAGTTAAGCATCTGCCTTGGGCTCAGGTCATGACCCAGGGTCCTGGGATTAAGACTTGCGTCTGGCTTCCTGTTCAGCAGGCAGTCTGCTTCTCCTTCAACCCCCTCCCCCCAACTCGTGCTCTCTTTTTCTCTCTCTCTCAAATAAATAAGTAAAATATTTAATAAAATAAAAGGGCAGAATTCTGCTCCTTGCCAAGATAGAGTAGCATGAGACTTCATTTTCCCTCCTACCAAAAACAACCAAAGGGAAAAAAATGAACAAAATATATGAAACAATGGTTTTGAAGAGACTGGACCTCAGGCAACAAGAGACAGTGATCCCTGAGATCAGGCAAACAAATGAGTGTCTCAGCTTATCTGAGAGTTTTCAGGTGACAGTACAGGGAAGGGGACCCGAGCAAAGTAAAACCCAACTACATGCTGCCTACATGAAACCCACTTAATATAAAGACAAAGATAGAGATAGAAAGCAAATTGGTAGTTTCCAGGAGCGGAAGGAGAGGAAATAGGAACTGAATGCTTAATGGGTACAGGGTTTTCTTTCGGGGTGATGAAAATATTTGGGAACAAAATAGAGGTGGTGTTAACACAACATCGTGAAGGTACTGAGTGCCATGGAATTGCCATTAAATGGTTATTTTGATGTTATGTGGATTTTACCTGGAAAAAAAACTTGATCAGGCACACAAGGGGGAAAAAAAACAATGTAAATGACAACCAGCAGAAACCAGAGACTGGCAGGAGATCTAGAGAATGCAGTTATAAAACTCAAACTTTAAAATAACTGTGCTTGCTGCATTCACTGAGAGATGAAAGATGTGACTGTTTTTGACAAAAATATAAACAATAAAGAAACCAAAGGGAAATTCTAAAACTATATGTAGAACAATCGATATTAGTGACTCAGTGGATGGTTAATAGCAGAGTAGATAGGTGAAGAGAAAATAAATAAATTTTTGGTGGATTAGAAGAAAAAACCAGAATATAATATTGAGAGATGAAAAGATACAAAACACAGAGGTAAAGATAAGAGAAAAGTTACAGAAAAGAATCCTATAAGGAGAGGAGAGGATGAGTGGGACAGAAGCAGTATTTGAAGAGTTAATAGTTAAGCATTTTTTAAAAATGGATTAAATATATTAAGCCATAAATTTATAGCTGACTTCCAAGCAGAAGCAATGGAATCTGGAAGACAATAGATTGATATTTTCAAAATGCTTAAAGAAAATATCAACCAATAAATAGTGTAGACTGCAAATGCTCTAACAGTTCATAAGTGGGACATTAACTTTGGATAAGAAAGAATTACAAGAGATGGGTAAAGATTGTACAGGCCACTAATGAGGCGTGAGAAAGGGCTGTTTTCCAGGCAGGTTGTTGGGAAATCTCAAGGACTACTGGTAGAACAGTGAGTCAGTCTGTTTGGGTGAAGCTGAGCTTCCATTACTAGGGGCCAGATGGAAATTGAGTCTGGAAGGGTCAGTAGGCACAAGATGGTGAATGATTTCATTCTATAGGTGATGGGAAGTACTGAAGTTGTTTTTGTGGCATCCTGCTTGTTTCTTGGTAGGATATTACTACTACAAGTCTTTCTCACATTTTCCCACTACTACCCAATAGATATAAATCATACTGTCTCTTGGCACTTTACTATGAGTGAAATTAAATTTAGATAAGTACCGGCTTCGACCTGCACTGTACTTTCATTCCCTTGAGAGGAAATATTACTGATTACTGCTTTTAAAGAATCCAATTGCAAAGAGTCTTATTTCCTCTTTGACTTGTTCCTCTGGAGCTACAGTGAGACAGTAAATTAGGGAGTGAAGGGAAAATACAGCAGTTCCCCTTAGTAGTTTCCATATGGCTAACCTTTTGAATTACTGTCTCTCTAAGCACCGTACTTTCAATCATAATCTTTGCCTCTCCGTCTCCATTAGGGCAGGAATACTCCTTATATACCCATATTGTCTTAATCAGTCAACGTGAGCCCCATTTTGCTGTAATTGTGTTTTCCTTACCTCTGAGTGACACTCCCATTTTCCCCCTCCTCTAGAATCCAACTCTGATATGATACCATATGACCCAGCAATGCCACTTCTGGGTACATACCCAAAGAAATTAAGATCTTGTAGAGATATCTGCCTCCCACATTCATTGCAGCATTATTCACAATAGCCAAGGTATGGAAACAATCTTAGTGTCCTTTACCACATGAATGGGCAAAGTGATAGGTGTAGGTGTAATATACACACAATGGAATGTTATTCAGCCATGAGGAAGAAGGAAATTCTTCCATTTGTGACAACTTAGATCAATCTTGAGAACGTTATGTTAAGTGAAATAAATCAGAGAAAGACAAGTTCTGTATGATTATACATATGTAGAATCTAAAAATGTCAAACTCAGGGGAAACAGAGTAGAATGTTAGTTATCAGTGGTGGTTGGAGAGTGGAGTAAGTGGGGAGATATTGGATAAAGGTACAGACTTCCAGTTATAAGATTAACAAATTTGGGGATCTAATGAACTATGTGGTGATTAGAGCTGTAATACTATATCATATACTTTAATGTCACGGATCTGCAAGCGTTCACACACACAAAAAGATGCTAACTATGTGATAGATGAAGGTGGTAGCTAATACTTATGGTGGTAGGCATTTTGTGGGATGTCAGTGTGTCAGATCAACACTTTGTACACCTTAAACTTACACAATATTAAGTGTCAGTTGACCTAAGAAAGCTGGAGGGAAAAAAAATTCTCAACTTTAATTAATAGCCCTTTTGCTGATTTTAAATTTCCACTATACATTTGGTCTAGTTAGCTTTAGATTAGCTCTGCTCCTAACTGCTATGTACAATGTATAAATTTCCAAACAGGGTATACACAAGAGGCTTTGAGTCACAGATATATGTACACACTTAATTGCATTAGATAGTATCAGGTTGCTCTTGAGAATAGTTGTACAAGTCTTTCCTCTCACCATTAAAGTATGAAAACTCTGTTTCCTTCAGTTTGCAAACTTGTATTAATATTATCCAACTTTCAAATTTTAGCACATCAAATAAGTATAAAGTGACGCTTCATTCTTTCATTACTGAGGTTGAGCTTTTCATCACATACTTACTAGCCATTTGGGTTTGCCTTATTTATATCCTTTGCCAATTTTCTAATTGGGCGCTCTATCCTTTTTTGTGTTCTACAGGATTTCCATATATATTTTTTAAAGCAGCAGTCTCCAGTAGAACTTATGAGATGTTGGAAATGTGTTCTTTTTTCTTAAAGATTTTATTTACCTGAGAGAGAGAGTGTGCGTGTGCAGGGGGAGGAGCAGAGGGAGAGGAAGAGAGAAAGCAGACTCCCTGCTGAGAGGGGAGCCTTGTGTGGGGCTTGATCGCAGGACCCTGAAATCATGACCTGAGCCCAGGACCCTGAAATCATGACCTGAACTGAAGTCAAATGCTTAATGACTGAGCCACCTTGGCATCTCTGGAAATGTGTTCTATTTGTGCCCTCCAATATGGTAGGCACTAGCCCTGAATGGCTTTTGAGTACTTGACATGTGACTAGTGCAACCAAGGAAATGGATCTTAAATTTTATTTAATTTTAATTAGTTGTAATTTAAATGTAACTGGACAAATGTGACTAGTGACTCCTACATTGGACAATGTGGGATATAGGTATTAATTCCTTGTCAGTTTTGGGCATTGCAAATATCTTCTCCCAATTTGTCAACTGTTTAAGAACTTAGTCTACTGAGATCTTTGTTAAATAGAAGTTCTTAATTTGGTGTGCTTAAATCCATACATACTTTTGCTTTATGGTTTGGCTTTTTTTAGGGGTCTTTTTTAGGGAAGAATTCTCTATAAACTTCAGTATCACAAATTTAATCTCTGGAATTTTCTACTATTATCTTTAAGTTTTCCCTTTAATATTTAGTTCTTTGGGACGCCTGGGTGGCTCAGTTGGTTAAGCCACTGCCTTCGGCTCAGGTCATGATCCTGGAGACCCGGGATCGAGTCCCACATCGGGCTGCCTGCTCGGCGGGAAGCCTGCTTCTCCCTCTCTCACTCCCCCTGCTTGTGTTCCCTCTCTGGCTGTGTTTCTCTCTGTCAAATAAATAAAATCTTTAAAAAAAA